>JAZGTJ010000863.1:0-39825 GCA_036877575.1 Botia almorhae | reverse complement strand
GAGAGAGAGAGAGAGAGAGAGAGAGAGAGAGAGAGCTTGGAAGAGAGATGAATGTCTTTGTGTGTAGTGTCAAGGTGAAGTCAACAGTAGATGAGAAAACAAGACCAAACAAAATGTAATCAAGGACAAAATGGAAAACCTGAAGCATAATGTTTAATGACTAACACCACACCCAGACTAAATAATTACATCATGTCTGATATCCGTCATGACAAATGACAGGTGGCTAAAGGGGAGGGGCTTAACAAGAGGGCTTGATGATGTCATCAGAAAATGAAAGTCGTTTTTGAGGGGGGAGTAATTTTGATGAGAGATCACAAGACAAAGTTATCGCCAAAAACGTACACAGATTAATCGATCCAAATACGACTGAGGAGAAGTATTAAATTAACTGAAGATTTCATGTGGGCTTTAAACCGGAGAGTGAAGTCAAAGGCGCGCTTTAGCGCAAGACCGCAGCGTATGTGGTCCTCTCTGTCTGTGATCCACACAGCCTTAAACAGATTACTGGATCAATATCTATACTTGATTAATGAGACTTACACGGCTTCCATTATAAATACACACACTGGGTGGCTGCAAAATCTGCCTACTCAAGCCTCATACAAGAATACAGTCTTTCACCTATTAAATACCTATTTGTTCACTGTCTGTTCTCTGACAGAGGAAGTGAGGCCATATGTTGTTTCCAATCATTATTGTAAAATATGAGCAGGGCTAAAATTTGTTTTCTGTGGATACATGAGAATGAGACAATACTCTATACACACACACATACACACACACACACGACATCTGGTCCTTGTCCACTTTTCAGCATTTGCCCTCATCTTACAACACACACACACACACACCTTGAAACTCATCCTTAGTTAAACAGAAGTTTCTCAGTATCCGATTCCTTTATACAATAACTGTGTTTGCATTTAATGAATCCTTTTGGGGACACATTCCCCATCATAATTAGACATTTGGGATGTCTTCAATTGTAAAAATGTTCCATACAGTAAATGTCCCTTTAAAATCCTGGTTTTCTGTTAGCATGTGGGTTGGACTCACAAGCTGCCACACGGATTATGAAATGTCACATACAGATTATCTTCAATTCTTACAGGAACACAAGATTTCATTTTCTGTGGGACGTTATTTAACGAGCCTGCCAAAAATGTTACTTATTGCTCGTTGAATATGCGCAACACAGCGGGTGCTAGACCCCGTTTGGAGGGGGGGTTTATCCCCTGTGTCTTTTATCTCAGCCCCCCTAAAAATCTGTGACTGGTCTTTATGCCAAGCCAGCAATGGCTGCCGTTATCATGTCTTCTTCAACCTCTTCTGTCTGTAGTTCTTTACATTAGACATCATCACCCCAGACTGGCTATATCTGTTCTCCTCTCCTGCCCTCATAAGCTCCGCCCCTACAGATGCACAATGCTCTGCCTCATACGTGGTGAACTCTTATCCATGGCCTGTGAAATCACTGACTTAAATACAATCAAATGCACCATGTGACTTGTATACACTGAACATTACTAACCTTTACAAAATAATAATTTTGAACCTGCAACCTCTTGCAAAAAACGCGCCTCTAGAGTAACGCATCTCCTAAACCAAAAACCAATGAGTTCCCATTTAAGTCATTTTGTGGCTTCGAACAGTTATTCAAAGATGTTTCGAGTCTGGCGGTTTCTACTCTGAGAATACGAACAAAGAAACGACGTCTCGTCGGCGTGTGGCAATTCTGATTCATACAGTCACAGGCAGGGGAAGTATGTCTGCGGTCTTTGAATATGTTTGTGCTGGGACTGCGTGCATGCATGCGTGTGTGTGTGTGTGTGTGTGTGTGTGGTCTGCCAGAAAACGCAACCCAACAACAAATCTCATGAGAATAATAAACTAAAAGCACAGCATTATGGCAATCTCACATTGTATAACATATTCCTGTATTCTTTCTCTCTGCTTAATTGACTCTTTCTAAATGTGCACACAGGGACCAAACCAAATGAACACACAAACACACACACACTCACTCACTTGTGTTTTCATTGGCTCACGTGAGGGTGGGGCTAACCGTTGTGTTTCTGAGTGTGTGTGTGTGTGTAAACCTTCTTATAACACAAGCCCCCTGCGCACCCTCACACAGCTGAAACAGCCTCTTCATATGAGTGCCGATTTTGTGCTGATCGAGCAAAAATATGATTTTGAGTAATGCGCCTTAGCGTGCGTGCGCATGCGAGACATGTTTTTTTCCACAAACTTGCTCTGAATCACCATCCACACGCAGATCTGTGTGTGTGTGTGTGTGTGAGTACGCAGGTAGAGTCAAGGTCATGTGCCTGTCTTTCCTTCCAACTTCCTCCCTCAGAGAAAACCATTTCCTGTTCGGACACTGACCAAACTCCTGCATGTTTCGAGGCGCATTTTCTTACAGATTTTTTTCAGACACCATCCAGAGGAACTATTATTTACAAATCAACACATTCGTGTATCTTCAAGTGATCATATTTATGAACATCAACACCCACAGTAGCCATTTAAGCATGTTTTAATATATGACACCAACGATTTCAAAAAATGTACCTACCCAATTAATACTAACACTGATCTCACGTACATGAATTACCGTTCCTTAGGACCATAAATCACTCAATTTGTCTAGAACCATATTTTGGTCACAGTACTGTATACCACACACAGCGCTGTACGTGCGGTCCATACTAAAGAGCACTGCTGCGGCAGGATTTCCTGATCTCCGACACACACACGCACACACACACACACACACACACACACACACACACACAGATACCCATCGCCTTCCCATTGGACATTCAAACATGAGCTGGTGGTTGAGTATCCATGGAAACGTGTACAATGCAGTAGGAGCCTGTTGTCGGTATTGTTGAGAAAGGAGCAGCCGTAGGTGTGGAGTCACAGAGCACGTGTGTTTGAGTGCACGCGTGGACACACACACACCCCTCAACCCCTCAGATTTGACAAGCAAGAGACAGCTGTATGTCCATTAGTCTCTGCCATGCATGGGAGAACTAACCTGCCCCAAATTCTACACCAATCTATCAACATGTTCAGGTCTTGCGTTGCCTAGAGACCACCTTTATCTCGACCACCATTGGCTAATACTAGCTGAGGCAGCACCTTCAGCACCCCAACGTTTAAAAAAACGACATCAATGAATTAAAAGGAGCTACTTTGTGCACTCCGTAACACATTTAGGTTACAAAATCAGTTATTGAGCAAGTACATGACAGATCAGTGTTCATCTTCTTACATTACCCCCATTCACAAGAGTTGTCGGGTCCGATTTCGCAGGAAATGTCAGTTTGGCTTCATTTGATTTTAACATACGTAGGAAAAGTACGTAAAGTGACGTGCAATTCTATGTTTTAATCAGAGATGGCGGCAGAGAGGCGAAAGTTACTGATCGCGGCTCTAAACCTCTCTGCTCTTCCTTTCTAAAAGAAAGGAAACAACATCGCTTTAACATCCCATCCCTCGCAGTTGTCTAGGTGAGCCGTACACCTTCACCTGACTACAGCACGAGCGCCGGAGACAGGGGTTGCCATGCAGGTTGCCATGGAGCCCGCACGCTCCCGCGCGCGCCCCTTCCCGTTCCATCGATTAAACGGCGTTAAAACAGGCGCGCGCGCACCAACAGCCGCCCTGCTGTAAGGGCAAACAAACGATAACGGGTCGTTTTACATATTATTCATGTTTATTAAATGAACGCCGCATGTTAAATTAAAAGGGGATAAATGCGTTGTTATTGGTAGTTCGCTGTCACAGGAATAATAAATAAAGCAGTTTTGGAAGGTTTGAAATGCTTAACGTGAAATGCACATCTTAAACAGTAAGCAATTATGTGACTTAAAATGCATTAATAAACAAATGAACATTAAATACAATATGTTGCTTAATTTGTAAATGCATGCATGCACGGTGCTTATAGCAGCATCAGATGCATTAGATGAGAGACAGGTGGCGGTCAGGTGTGAGAGTTCTCTTACCTTTAACTTGGCTCTCATACTCGGTAATGATTTCCTTTTCCTTTTTGCTCTTCGCCGTGGTCGACATGACGGGCAGATGAGCGCGTTCCGTCCGTGATTTTTGGCCGCTTGTGACTGAAACCTCTCCGCTTTTCCGGGACGCGTCTCTACTGTGACCGATGCGTCATATCTAACCGCAGGTTCCGTGCGTGATCCGGTTCCAGGAAACTGTAGTGCGTGAAGCAACGCAATGACATTCAACCGTGCAGCATCAATGCAGAAAAAGACACGAGGAAGGTGCGCGAGATTCCAGTAAATCTCCCAGTGGCACGTGAACGGCAGGGGCGCGTCTTCACAGCCGCATCTCCACACGCGCTTTGAGTGAACCTTTGGAGATGCGAGTCAATATTACGCACAGACTGAGTACGCGCATAAAGATACACGCGTCTCCAAATGCTGTATACTGTAACTCGTGCGATCTCCAATCTAAGGTGACTGTAATTGGGTATGCAAAAGAATAAATCTTTCCTTCAGGGGTGTGAGTGTGTGCGTTTCTCCAGTGAACGCTCTCCACGTTACTGTCAATAGGTAGGCGGGGTGGGCGTGCGTGCGTGCGTGTGTGTGTGTAATACACAAAACTGACAAACCCTCCAGCCCTATTGTTACGTCATACCCTTGCGCTATATTTGGAAAACACTGGATTAAGTAGTTACCAATTATGGGTTGATTAGTTAATTGGTGGCGTGCTGTGATAACGGAAACACTGTGCCAAACGACCAACGTGACCCGTGAGGCGCGCCGCACGTGCTGCTATCACGATATAAATACTGTTTAAACGTTTATTGCTGAATTTTAAAATAAAAAACAGAAAAAGGATCATTTAAATAGCCGAGTAAATATAAGTAAATAGAGTAAATAAACGCATAGCAACAAATTAAATAAATCTTATTTTAAATGCGTGAGTATAAATTCATCATCCATAAATAATTTGATGCAAAAGGCAACAGGTACAAAGCAAATTAAATTTAACCTTTGAGGTGAACGGCAACACCCCACAGCTGTGCAAAGTCCCGCTCTGCCCTCTGCTGGGAAAACTGCGCAACCACAGCAAAATCGATGATATGCATAAACGGAAGATTTCCAGTGCCGGACTTCATATGTATTTCTCTTAAACATGAAGCCATTGTGTGTCGTGCTTTATGAGTCACTTATTCACTCACCCGCACACCAGCTGGGCATCAGTGTCAGCAGGGGGAGACAGAGAATACAAAAATCAGGAGACAACACTGATCTCAAGTCAGTTTATAGAATAAACGGTGTTTGTTTACAGAGAGGGGAAATTGAGTCGGGGGCTTGACTCTCACAAAGGGACGATGATAAAGTCAGACTAAAATGACAGTTTTCATTACAGTAATTCGACTGGATGTTTTCAGTTTGTTTGTATTTCTGTTGTAATTGTATTATTGTGTCTGGAGGGGATATATGATATAATACAGTAATGGAAGTCATCCTTTCCAGGCGTATGTCTTATGTATTGCATTAAAATCAGCAGAGCACAACAAACACCACTATGACATATAAATATTTATACGTTTCAGTTTAATAATACACAGTTTAATATTAGTCCTAAAAGAAGTAATAATAATAATTCATTGTTCATTAATTAGAATTATTCTATGAATTTGATAATGAACTAGAAACAGAACGTCACTCACTCGCTCACTCACAATCTCATTCTGTATCAGCAGACATCATGACTTCAGTTTTGGGAGATGAACCCTTCACACTGCTCTGTGTGTCTGGGTTACTGTTATGGGTTATGACACCGATACACTGTTAACATCCCAACAAACCTATCTTTACTCAGTTATGAATCGATTTAGTATTACTTGACCACCAGGGTAGGAAACTTGATATATGTAACAACACACACGCACGCACGCACGCACGCACACACACACACACACACTTATCTGTGTAAATGGGGCCATTCCATAGACTTCTATTGTTTTTATACACAGCTTGTTATAAACACTATAACCTAAATAAAAATCAGATTTGTCAGGTTTCACTGACTTTTGGGTACAAATTTGTTCACAGTATATGGTTAAGCAAACCCACCCACCCACACACACACACCATTGCGATGCAGGAAATGCGTCTCTGTAGAAATCACCAAGCACACCCAAACCCTAATGAGGCATTTACGGGTAATTCTGTGTATTTTTAGGCATCAGACGTTGTTTTGAGTGATTAAATGGACCCCGTATCACATGTCTGAATGTTATTTATAACCTTTTCTCAGTCAGCATTTATAGACAAGAACATACAGTTCACAGCTCTGATTACAGCTGTGTGTTCAGCACACCCGACACAGTTTTAATGCTACATACATTCTGATGCTTTAGTTAAACGCTGGAGACTTTCAAAACTGCATAAATTATTTATTGTTTCTAAGTATATGTCCTGGCTTTTTGTTTAAACAAAAATCTATGAAAATTAAGTGACGTTTATGTCTAAAACATAAACGTATAAAACAAATCTTCCATCGTAGCTCTTAAATCCCACTAAAACACACACATTCAGGGTTGGTGGATCAGGCTGATGACAACAAACGCTATTGGTTCTCGCGTGTCTCACAACCAATCAGGTTTGAGTCTGTGGAAGTGTGAATTAGGATCTGAGAAACAGAAAGAAACCACATTGGTGTGACATCATTAACATCACTGAAGTATTTCTTTAAAGCTTCTTGTTGAGGAGCTGTAAACCTCCAGATGGAGGAGACCGCAGAAAGAACGCAGAAAGAACGCATCTGAAACGCGATGGGATCAGCTGTCGGTTTATCTTATAGTTTCCTGCCAAAGCTTATCGCCTGACACACAAACGACTCTCAGCGTAAACACAGGATTCCTTATTTGGACCCGGGAAAAAACAACTGAAGTATGTAGTAATTACACCACTCTCATAGTACAGTAACACAGAAACACAGACGGGCAGAAAACTGTCCCGCAGAACCGAACGTACAGTACAGTGTGTGTGCCAGACAATCTGTTCTCTTCTCATCTCAATCCTCCTCATTCCCCTAAATGTTCCCCACCAATCCGACAATAATCTGCTTATAATGAAGATCATGTGATTTATTTTGATTTATTTATTTGGTATCCAAAGCGACAGCTTCTCCCTCTCTCACTCAGAGGTCAGCTGTGTGTGGGCGCATCAATGCCGGAACGAAACAGGTGAGGTGAACTGATTTCACTTAGACTGCGTAACCAGATGAACAGAACCAGAAAAACAGTATCATATAATATTCTAAGTCTTCAATAGCGATATGATAGCAACGAATAGGCAAGAATTAAGCAATTTTTCACTGATAAAGTACAATATTATGACTCCCGGCCTAAACTCAGACTGTCATACACAGTGCAAAAGCAACAGGGGACGTGGCTGCTGTCTTTTGATACCCTCTGTGCTGTCAGCACAGCAGACTAAACCAGCAGCTCCTTTGACCTCCCTGACCTATGAACGTTGGGTTTTCCCTAAAATACACAACTCGAACCCCACAGCGGTTATATAAAGGTCAAATTAATATCACCAGTCTTGACTAGGAGTGTCTCTCCTTATCCCCTCGTTCACCCACACGTTTGTTTCCTGCTGTGTAACCTCATTAACTGGGACCTCTTCCTGGTGGGCCAATCAGAACTGCAGCCCCTGGCCCTCCATCTCTGCTGCCATGACGACGGGCCTAGCGGGAAGAGGCCAATCACAGACGAGTTTGGCCCCATCATGGCGAGAACTTGAAGATGTGTGACATGTCCCCTCTCACACTGACAAGATATTTCAATACATAATGAACAAGAAGTTACATAACAGCACCTGTATAATGTGCAAAGAACACGCAAACCGAGAATATAATACGATTTCCTGAGTAATGGAGCAGCTGTTTGTTAATCAACAGAAGAGGGCGCCAAACTTTTTCCAGCACGCAGTAACAACTTCAACCAATTTAAACCAATTAAAATAAATGTACAACTGAATAATCGCATTATTGCAAATGTGGAACAAGAGAAGGAAGGTCAGCCACATTAATGAGGCAGCTAATTGTTACAGCAGCAAAAGGAAATTAAGAGCGACACACCTTCATCATCACACAGTGTAAATATGCTGACAAACCAACAGTTTAATAACTGCTGATCACACAACAGTGAGACAGTGCATAAAACATCGCCAGAAACAACAACATAAACAGAAATCATATTAATAAGTGGTTAAAAACGACATTTTTAGTCATTTAGTTAAAAGTGAGTTTTCTTGTCTCATTTATTATTCTGCAGACAGGCAAAATATCTTGGATGAAGGTGAGAAAATAAACCATTGTCTGATTTTATGATTATTACAGCTACATTTAAAAAGCTGCTTAACCAGTCCTCTGTCCTCTCAACATGATTTGTGTTTTGAAGGTCTGGAGTGGTGCAGATTGTCTGTGACCTGCTGGGTCAAAAGGACAAGGGTTCGAGCTCATTCACTCCGTGGGCTGACATGGTCAAGGTCCAAGGTCCTTGCGCTTCATTTGTACAAACCTGAACTCAGTGACAGAAAAACTCTGGTATTTAACCCTAATTGTGCCTTATGTATTTAAAGATGGACCAAGTAACTGAATTAAAGGATTAATTCACCCCATAAAAAGGAAAATACAGAATAAACGATTTGACAGATTTGGCTGTTCTTCAGTTTCAGGTGAACTGTTCCTTTAATGGAGAAATCTTTCAGCTGTGAGCTGTGAGCCACAGAGAAACACTGAAATTTAACACCAGGTGTGACAGACTAAATTACTGAAAGATTCGTGGAGGAAAACCCAACCTCGCTCTCCAGGAGCCCGAAAGAAATGCTAAATAAAAACAGAAACTGATGAGATGGAAATGACAGAAGCGGGCGAGCAGACAGCCGTGGAGAGACGTCTCAGTTAGACACATCTGTCTCTCTGTGCAACCAAATCCTGGATTCGACAGTCTGCTTTGTGTATTTGGCAGGTATTTGGAGGAGGAAGATTGGAGTGTGTTTATAAAGATCAGAACAGAAAAAATTTAATTGCATATGAAATCTGACCCGTCTCATTAGCTCACAGTGCACGAACCCGGTTCTACAACACGCAAACAAAACAGTGGAAACGCTTTGATGCTTAAAGCCAAAAAAGATAGAGGAAATTAATTAGGCACTTTCAAACAAACGCCAGGGTAAAGCTATCTTTACTTTCCCTCTGTAACACACACACACACACACACACTTGTACACACAAGTGACATGTTGTCCTATTTTGACAGGAATTTCTTAGTCCCCGTTGTTCTTTTGAAAGCGTGCTGCTGTATTCTGTGTGCAGAATCCCAGCTAACAATTTTAGAATGTTTCCATTAAGTAACAAAAACGTTAAATGTGCTATTTTAAAAGTTACTGGAATGTTCAAAATGTCTTTTTTAGAACTTGTATTAATTTTATTGCTTGTTTATATGAATGTTACTCGAACATTATATAATTCTATAACATTTTCAAAACGTTCTACTAAGTACGTAAGAATAACTTTTTGATACTATATATAACACTAAAAAACATTCTACCAATGTTACTGTAAGAACATTTTTGATCTCTTTAAAAGAACACCAGCCAATGTTCTAAGAACGTTCCCTGTAAGCTGGGATCAATCAGGTTTTTCATCAGAGCAATCGAATGAAACCGTGAGTGGTATTTAAACATGGTCGCCCACACGCTCCTAACCACACACTGAGAACGGACGGCCTTTACAGACCTAGACACAAGGTTGTGGGGAATGGCAGACTCATTAAATGCTAAGAAGCTTTACTCCAGCTAACATGGAACATTCTCAGAACATTGGATAATGTTCTCCCAACGTTATCAAAAAATTCTTGCCATAAGGTTAGTAGAACTTTTTATTAACATAGTGGATCAGCTGTTTGCATACTCTTAAAAATAAAAGGTTCTTTGCAGTGATAGAAGAACCACTTTTGGTTCTGCAAAGAAAAGGTTCTTAAAAGAACCACTTCTTTCTAAACCTTTTAATAGTCAAAAGAACACTTGTACACTTCAAAGAACCTTTCGTGAAGCAAGATTCTTCATGGAACCATACAGCCAGAAATGGCTCTTCTATGGCACTGTGAAGCCCTTTTTTAAAGATGTAGGAATGAACAAAACAGGCTGGATGTGCCATTAACAGAAATTCTGTTTGAGACACACGCACACACACACACACACACACACACACACTTTAGTGTCTGTGGAAAAGAGAGAAACAGACAGACTTGGAAGGCTGTTGACAGGATGCAGATGTGTTGTCTACTCTGTTTGTCTGTGAAATGAGATGCCTGCAGGGCGTGAAGCTGAGACAGCTCTGATTGGTGGAGAGAGACCTGGACAAGTAGGAGGAACATTCCAGAACATCATGCCGTGATGGAGCCAGTCTGAACATACGTCTGCCTTTTATAGAGGACTGAGAATAGAGAACTGATGAGACCAGGTGATGAGCGGAAGTGAGCTGCCATCCACTGCTGAAACGAGAGCAGATGAGACATGACGAGAACAGAAGACATGGGACGATATGAGAAGAGATGAGACATCCACTGTAACGCTCAGATATTACACGTAACTCTGAGAAGATATGACGTATGAGGTAAAATGAAGCAAGATGAGAAAGAGAAATAGGCCCATTCTGAAATATTGTCTTTATCTCTCAGAACAGAGAAGAAGAGACGAGACCCATTTATCCCGAGCTGTGAGTCAGACTTTCTTAAGATCGCTCACACTCGTGAGAACATTGCTGACACATTGCTGATAAATTTCCCTCTTCCTTCCCTCTCGTGCAGCTCCACAAAAATTCCCACTGAGGAGCTCCTCAAATCCGGCTTACTGACTTTACCCCAATGCTCTTAGTTATAACAATATGGAGGGTAAATAAACAGATCGTGCTTTATAAAAACTGCAATACAAGCCCACGGAGACTCCATAATAAACCAGGAATCTCCTAACAGCTGCGACATCTGATCCGAATTTCTATCAGTACTTCAGAATCTGGAAATGTTTAGTGGCATAAAGATTTGTGCTTCTGAAACAGACCTGTCCTCCAAAGCTCCGAATACGAGTTCATTTTAATACAGCGAAGCACTCAGACTCTCAGACATGTATATATTCAGCGGTAATGGAGTGGGACGCTGTTAGCCATGTTTCTCGTGCATTTATAAGACAGACTGTTTTCTCAGAGGTCCAAAGTTTGGTCGTCTGATTAAGTACTGAAGAAAATGTATTAGGGTATGTTTCACCTGTCATAATGATCACATCTGTCTCTGATCCCAGATCAGCCATTGTGACTTAGACAGTTAGTTGCTGTGGTACACAAACAGCATCACAACAGCACGGTTCTCTTGACGTATGGACAAATGATTCATTAAAATCACTCCATCCTTGGTATGGTTTTTATATTCAAGAATGCATAAACAGTATCCCCTACCCCGTCATCACCACCCCCCAGTCTTATTGGTCGAATGTTTCCTACATCCATTTTCCTAAAAAGGCACAGGCAGTGCAGTGTCACAGAGCACGCTGAACAAACCTGACAGCTTTTCCTGTCTGCCGTGCTGCAGTCATAATACAACAGCGCAGAGTGAAAACTGTCACAACAGCTTCGGTCTCAGGGTGTTTTGAGTCCACACAAAGTTTTGAGTCACTGGTTCTCATGTTTGTTAACAGCCACATACCTTTACTGTGAAACACTGTGCAAAATATCTTTTCGGGAGCTTACGAATAATTTACACATTATTGGTTTCGCATAAAAACAGTTCACCCAAAAATGCAACAATTTCTTTCGTGTTCCACAGAAATGAAGTCATACAGGTTTGGAATGACATGGGGGTGAGTAAATGATGGAGGAATTGTTATTTTTGGGTGAACTGTCTCTTTAAGAAGTTTTAGTTAGATACATTTAGATTCTCATACACATTTCGTGCACGTCTAGCAAAAGAGAAAATAATGAATGAAGGAAGACATCAGGAACTCCCGTCGGTGTGCCGTGGTTGTGTTAATGACGGATTAATGGCGGGAGAAATGTACCTTCATAAATTCTCACTGTTCCCTCCGAGCGCACGTGACTGTGTGGAAGTCGAGCAGATATGTTGGATCATCTCCACATCCACAGGCTTGTTCTAATGTGTGTGAGATGTCGGGTCACATCACTGCTGTTCCTGTCTGTGAGAGGAGAACCAAAATGACCGGGCAGCTCTAGGCTAGAACACATACACACACACACACACACACACACGCACACACACACACACACATGCATCACAAATGTCCATCAACAAGCTGACAGACTCTTAAAAACAGACGCACAACATCACCAACTCAGAAAAACATTCATGTTCCAAAGAGGTTCTCAGAACATTCTCTAAATGTTCTCGCAAAGTTATCAAAACATGGAGTAAAGTTAGAACTTGTTTTAACATTATATATTAAATATATCATATATAAAACATCAAATATATTCGTAGGTTGTTAGTGGAATGTTTTGAAAACATTACAGAATGTTAATCCAACGCCTAGAAAACTGGACGTTTTGAATGTTCCTAGAACTGTTGAAATAACCTGTTTTAAATTGTAAGCCAGGGGAGAGATAGAAGGAGAGAGAGGGAGAGAGAAAATGATGGCAGGTGGTAATCTGGGATAAGTTCTGGTCTCAGTGTGACGGTGAATGTAATAAAATGGGGATCAGATTGGAGGCAGGAATCAGCTTTGATGATCATCCCTCACACAAAAGCCTCTTCAGATCTTTGGCTAATAATCTCTGGCTAATAACAGACCATTAGCGGCCACACACATACACAGCACAACATATGGAGTCTCTCTTACTATATTTGGCTCGTCTTGTGAGGGGACGCATTAGTGCTTTATAGATGTACATTATCTGGCTATATATAGTTATATACAGTATATATACTGTTCTCAACATATAAACTAGAGGCAGCACGTTCTACACAACTACTGTTACACAACACAAAACACATGTACAGTATATACAATATATATAATAAAACATAATACAATATTTTATATCGGTTTTAAACGTTAAGAAAGGCAGGAGGAACTAGCATGTAAGGTTTGGTAGTTACTTCTTTTGTTACTGTTGGTTTTTTTGTTTTTAAGGCTGAAGGTTCACAATTTATAATCTGCACGATGTATTAATCTTGTGCGTGATCTTGCCTCTCTGTAACAAAGCTCTCGTTTCACGCTACAAGTGCGAGATGATAGTAAAACAGTTCATGGTGAAGGCAAGACTTCAATGATCTTCAATGACTTTAAAGATTTTATTCAGATTTTTGTGTGAGGACAAACAAATTTTATTGATTTATTTTTTACCCGTCTCAAATATGATTCACATTAGAGTCACACGAATTATTTGTATGTCACACAGAACTGCTCAAATGGAAGTGACATTGTGACCTTTTTAGTATTATTTAACATGTGGACAGGTCTATGAGCCAATTCAATTAGGGACATTAAACTCATATACTTATGTTTTTAAACAGCTTATCTCCACACTGTCTTCTATTAGGACCACTATCTAAATAAGCTTAGCCTGTACAAGAAATCTTCCCACATATGTGTCCAAAACCAACTGGATCACAGCTGTGTGTGCGTGTGTGTGTGCGTGTGCGTGTGTGAACAGGTTTGGCTGTGCTTTAGTTCAAGAACTGTTAGCAAAATATTCTAATACCAGAAATAGACTCAATTAAACCATATTTGAAACTGCAATGTGTAACTTTTTTGGGTTAAAAATAAACAAAAAGCAGTTCAGATCAGCGTTCAAAACAGAGTCTGCTTACCCTGATTCCCAATGGTTAATTTATAATAATGATTTATAATTTGAGCTGTCCGGTCGAATTTCCCGGGACATGTCAGTTTGGCTTCATTTGACATCGACGTGTGTAATTAAAGCATGCAAAGTAACCTGCAATTTATGTTTCAAACAGAGCTGGTGACACAGAGCGGTGAAAAAACGCACCTTCATGCAGTCTGCAATTACAGTTATGATTAGTCCAGTTAAACAGTAATCGTATATAACCATTAAACCTTATATAACTCACACGCTTGCCGTACACACAGTACACACTTGAATATCCACATGCCCACAGATTATGCAGGCTGTCAGAGGACTGCAGAGCTCAAACAGGAATGGATACAATAAGCCTCAGGTAAATACAGTCGGGCTACTGCGGCGCTGCCCACTTCCCACTCATTATAATCAGGTTTCAGACTCTGTTCCAGTGTGATCAGTAGCGACCACAGAGCGTTTGGGAGTGTGGGGGCTTTGATAAGCAGAGGAAAACAGCCTCTGCTGTGAGTTCCCACTGGGTGGGTGATGAATGTGTGTTTGTGTGAGACCCTGTGCTCCCCGGCCAGCTGAATTTCATTCCCAAAGGCCCAAATCGAACCCGAATTCCATACAAATGACAGCGTTCCCTCTGTCCCATGCCTCCATGTCTCCTGGTGCTCTCTGCTTTCTTTTAATCTCTTTCCCTCTGTCCCACATTTATACTGTCACTTCCTCCACACGGTTTTCCCACAACAACGGCTTGGTGATGCTTTCCCACATTCCGGCATTCCCAGCACGGGATATGGAGTAGTGTGCGATCTCTGACCCCCATTTCTCCATGAGGATCGTCTCAAACGTTTGAGGCCTCACGGTAATGCCGGTTTTGCCAAGTAGGGCATCGGTCCCGGAACCTTTATATCGACCAATCAGATTGTAGGGTTAATGTTTAGGGCTAGGGCTAGGGTTTAGCCCAGCACTGGGGTTAGAACAACATAATGATCACCCCTTCCTTTCCCTCAGATTTTAGGGCTAGTTTATGCTTTTAATAGGGATAGCATTAGGGGTAAAATTAAGACTATGTTTGTTTGACTGGAATGTTGTTTCAGGAGATGTTGATTCAGGAACGCGCCCCACGTCCCTCTCCATGAAGATGCGTATGTCTCCATCGACACTGTATGTAGCCTCATGAATCTCTGGACGCCCTCAGGACACGTTTTAATTTACAAGTATTATTTCCTTTTCGCCTGGCGACTCGTTCACTTTAAGCTGTTTGTGTTTTTTACAGGGAATTCCTGATATATTGGTGAGACAAGACACGCTCTCAACCTAAAGGTTAGAAAAATACTCAAGAATAACTCCCTCTTTATTATTATGACCCACAAAATTTAAAAGAAGAAATGCTGTTTATTTTAAAGAAGCTCCTAAATTATAAAACTGTAAATATATCGTTTCAAAAACAGATTTGGGAGAACACACGCATTTGCAAAGAGGGGCTGATGTCATACATCCACTGAAATCTACCAGTGGATCATTTGGTTAAAAGTATTTGTAGATTTAAACAGAAAACTGGGCTGAAAATGTAAAATAATAAAAATATAATGAAATAAAATAGAAACCCACCCTGAAGCTGTCTGGACTCCACTGTCTCTCAACTCTCCGATCACAGGACTCATTCTAGCCTTCAAACACACACACGGATCTGTGACAGAAAAATAGCACTTGTTTACAGACGGGACAGGCCTGGTCTACACTGATTAACGGATTACAGAGGTTTGGAGCTGTAGTTTCTGGTCGGTCAGCGACAGAAATTGAGAAAACTGGCCCGAAAAGCCAAGAATTACAATCAATACAGAATTATAACCGTCGTCATGACAACGCTAGTCTTCCAGACCAACGGCAGGATGGACATCTGTGTTCATCTGTTACAATCAAACCGTTGAGAATTATCAAGATAATTCTTCGTTTCGTTTTAAATTTAAAAAGCGTTTCCTGCTGTTTGAAGTAATGGATTTTTAAAGAAAACCCTTATATTGTACGTGCCTGGACGCAACCACTTTAACCTGCTTTGATTTAAAACTCAATTTCATCCAGTGCGCAATTACAAAAACATCTTTTTAAAGGAACGTCTGTGCTTTTTGAAGCGCAGCCTGTTACAGATAACCTTTGGCAGCCCATAGCCAAGAATCGTATATTTTCTGTGATATACGTTTGATAAGCTAACGTATAACAGTAATTCCGTATACACATGCATTTTTTAAAACTTAATAATGACAGTCTGACCTGCGGGGCGGTTTCAGACGAGGGGTGTTTGAAAGCAGGGAAGCCAGAAAAGCCTTTTAGCACCTCCGAATGTATCGTTTTTAGGACAAGTTTGTGATACTGAAGTACTGAGAAACATGTCAACACTGCTCTGAGGTAGATTTTTGATTGAACGTCTGAAACGCAACCTTACGTTTGGAGAAAAGCAAATCTGCCGTGACTGCCAGAATATAATCACAGTAATCACAGCCGACAGTATTTCTCTCTGCACTGTGGACTAAAATCACCAAATTTGGTTTCCCGAACATTTCTGATGATATTCGTGCCATTTTCGTTGTTTGTCGGTAAACACACAACAATCATCGTTATACAGTTATCCAATAAGTGTTTGTGATACAGCATGAATACTTGTGATTATTGTAATGCTTAATAACTCACAATGCAGTAAGCAACAATGACACAATAACATTTCATATATTTCAACATTTCATCACATAACAAACGTTTCATATTTGTGTATTTTTCAAATTAAAAACCCTCAAATCTACGTCACACCTGCACACATGAAGGGAAAAGATGTTCAGCACAAAATAAGATTGTGTAGCTAATAACGACAAATATGTCGGTCTGTTCCTCACAAGGTGACACAAGACATTAAAAGACATAACCATGATACAGAATTGAATCATGCATGAGTTTTAAGGTTTTGTCTTAACTCTTCCACCTAACACACACACACACACACACACTTCACTGGGCACAAACTGAATTGTTAATCTGTTTTTAACTGTGCTGCTTTGAAATGTGACTTCTGCATACTTTTATTTTAATAGTGTTGCATGAAAACCTTCATCTGAAGTCTCATGCGAAGTTTTGGCTGACTGCGCAGCTGATTAAAGCGGATTATAACAAGCTCTTCTCTCTGTAAGTGTGAATTGCAGGATCGGTGAAGATCAGAGAGAGAGAGACTACGCTAATGCGTCACATCTGGACAGTTAAAGAGAGAGGCTTATAAAACCTCACTGCACAACTTTATACTCTCTCTCTCTCTCTCTCTCTCTCTCTCTCTCGTGAGAGATGGATGTGAAAGCTTTAGGGACGAGTTCCAAAACATTTGTGCCTCTTTCGTACACTGTATTTCAGCACATAAACCTTCGCTATGCACATATCTTATGTTACGCATCTTCATTTAAGCAATCTTTTCCGTATTTTCATCAGTTAATCAGGTTTCGTTCAGCAGAGACACACGAAAAACAGATAATAAACAAACAATGCTATCAATTTATTCTTAATATTTCAGATTTCTGTATTTTTATCATGTCTTATCTGCTTGTCTGGTTTTCTTCACATTTTCTTTGTTTCCACGTGCCCTCTGAAATACCTGCAGGGGTCCATTAAGACTAATTAGGGCTGTTGACGAAACACAACTGGAACCCCGCGGAACCACAAAGCTAATCAACTCGAGCCCCTTTTAAAATCTTATCTCTCCTGGCTTCTCTATTTAATAACAAATGTTTACATTGTAGGGATTGCTGGACAGTACAAATGATTTAATATCCGATTAAAATGGAGGATTTAAAAATCTGCCCATTTGTTACGCTAAGCCTGCAAGATGCACAACGCATGAATAAATTTATCACTAAAACCGGGTTACGCGTTTGGCAGGGCAACTCAAACAAACAGGTATATGTCTGATGCTGAGGTAAAATTAGCACAGGAACAAACACGCAAGAGACAGGCACGTTCCTCAGACATGTGAGTTTCATCAAATAACTCTCGTCATTGATGGACGTATGGAGGTCACGTCGAGCTAACGTATAGATGGGTTTGTGTTGTCTGGAGGTGTCCTGCCATTAAAGCTGGAGAACGCACAGAACACACGTGTGTTACGCGTGTATGTGCAGATGTTATGTGCGAGCACACGTGCGGGATGGAGGTCTATCAAGAGCTCTTGTCTGGAGTGAACCGGTCTGTTGACGTTAATAGATTCTGATTGAAAATAACAACACGCAGGCATGCAGGCGTGTGCGCAAATATATGACTATCTGAACATCTGAGTTTATATGTTTTTACAAAGGAATGTATGAACACACACAGGCAAATTTCTAATTTCTAACACATACACTATATATGTATATATCACACACACACACATATATATATATACATACATGCACACATACATGCACAAGCACATATATATTTATATATATGAACAGCAGACATGCAGTTCTATAAGTTCTTTACTGGCACATATGACAGCACTTCCTAACCTTTCTGCTCCATATGTTGGCCTTTGAATTCTGTGGAATTCTGTGGGTGTGGATATCTCACTATAGGTCGTACGTTTTGCTATACATTTATTCCTGCCAGCTGTCTGGGAATGTGGCAAGAGTAGACAAGCCAAAAACCCTTACGTTCCGTCCATACAGCGAGGTTATCCCCTGAGGTGCATGTAAACATGCACGGTAATGATGCTAAACCTCAATTAATGTTGAAATGATTGTGTTTATTCATGAGATAACACACATAAACACCACTGCAATGTTCCCCTGAGAACTTTCGTCAGTTCGAAGATTTTCGTCAAATGCTCCCGGGATGTTCCTGCTTACAAGTTCGGAAATTATAATCATGGTGTGATTATCATGGTGTGATTATTGTGTTCAAGCGATTATAATCAGAAAACACGCTGAGTAAAATTTCTCCCAACCCCCAAATTAGCACTATTAGCATTAGCTTTTAAAAGCCTGTTATGTCACACACACATACACAAATAATGTCCAGAACAGCCCACCAGGGCAGTGTGGGAACACAATTCTCCAATTTAAGCACATTGGTTCCACAGTGGGACAGTTCCCTTTTTTCCCGACACAAATAATTAACAACAAAGCAGAAACTGTCATTAGATTGCACATGAATCACTCTTGAAATTCACTCACAGCGACACACACAAACACTTTCAAATCTTCAGTCAAACAGGTACAGTAAAGTACAGTAGTGCGAGTGACACGCTATAAGTCTAATAACAGGATTAGGTTTGAACCATTTCCGAAGCGAATCAACTGTCTTGATCAATATCTTCCCGAGAGACTCTTAATATAACCGTATGCCTGAAACAGCAGGTCCATTAAAAAAATCAATTATAGACTCTTTAGACTGTTTCTACAGCTACAGATCCAAACAAATAGACAGAATAAAGGTCATGAGACTCTTTGAAACACACGCGCACAAACCGAATACTCCAGTAATTTGCCGAATGTCTTTCCGTCACTCAGCCAAAGTTCTGCTGATAACACATGCGGGTATTAATATCCATCCCACATAATAAAATAAAATTCCTGGGAGATCAATAAACGACGATCAAATATGTAAACGTGTCTGTTTATTATGAAAATCAGAACCTCCTTATCAGCTGCCTTTGTTCTCGGTTCCCTGATGAATGACACGCAAATATTCCAAAACTTTCGGAGCACCAAAAATGGGCCTCCGTCTGCAGATACAATGACCCTGTCAGTCCTTCCAGATACTTGACTTGCCTCCAATTTATGAACGTGTGTGTGTTACAAGCACATAAAGGTCAAATGTAATAAAAGAAATCAGAAAAAAAACATGGAGGAAAGATGATAAACGATGATAAATGGAAACAGAACAGTGAGCTAAACGTTTGCATCGTTTCACTCCTAAATAATGCTAATCACTCTTGACAGAGATGCTAGTTATATGACAGAGGAATTAATGACGACAGACTTTAATAAAAACGGACGCCATGTTTAATTTGTGGAAAACGAGGCATGGCAGAACACAGCTGCACAATAATAACATTTAAAAATAACATAAAATAAAATAATAATATATTATAATAATGTTAAAACAATAATAACAAAAACAACTTTTTTGTTTTTTTGGTATTGAATCAACCTAACAGAGTACTCACTTAATACTCCTTTTAAAATAAAAGTCAATTAAACACATGCTTTACATACTCAATGTGGTGTTGAATTGTGGTGTGTTATTTAACTTATTTTGATGAGTTAAAGTAGCCTAAAAACACATGTTGTCATGACTTGATCACATCATGTTTTACAGTGTGGTTAAACTCGAATGTTAGTACAATTGCTTTGTAAATTTCCTGAGTGTTTTTCTTTTAAATCTGTCACGCCAAAGTCGCGGATGGTTTGGAAGGAGTGAGAGGTCAAACGCGGGCCTTGAAGGGAAGACTCTGCATGACAGATGACTGTGGAACAACAGGGTCCCTGTAAACTTGACCGTTATTGCATCCATCACAAACTGATGGTCTTGTGGGGGCGTGTAACACAAAACAGATTGAATGACAGAGACGAACAAGCTCACATGTGAAACCAGCACAAACCAGCAGGCAGCTGGTATCTCATCACTCACTGAAAATCACCAGCTATGGTACAGAAAGAAGCAAGACCAAACATGATGTTTCATGATGAATTAGCTGAGGAAAATATTTATGAGGGCGAGAATCCTGTTTTCATATTGAATTCACAAGGCCGTATTTTTATTAATACAGAAACTCATTCTGAAACAAGCACATTAACACAGTACAGTGTTGTTCAGTTAGGGAACTGACCTATACCTTACTACACAATATACACTTATTTGGGTTTAAACCTATTTGACTTCTTTCCTCTGTGAAATATAATTTAGGCAAGTTTTTTTTTTAATTTAATAGCTTGACAGTCTCTGTTTGCTGTATTTTTTCTTTGAATATAAATTTTAAGTCAAATGAGTGTGCAGCACACGAGGGTTGAGCTAACGATGACAAAATATTAATTTTAATGTGAAGTATTCCTTTAAAGAACAAACTTCCCAACATACTTATTCCGTACCTTTCCTTTTCCCTTCCCATAATTTAATGGGACCAGCATGTTTATGTTCAAACGCAGAGAGCTTTAATGAAATATGCGCGGTACAAAAAAATTCTCTTAACATCTGCCTGTTTCAAAAGCATTAGAAACCGCAGGGATAATAACAGAGACATCGGTCAAAAGCATCTCTCTGGCCCTGGATTTAATCACCTGACATGCTCTCCGTCTCACTTTCTCATTAAAAGAAGGATGATGGTTAGACAAACGGGGAAAATTGAGGATCTTCTGATATCTGGCCTCAGATAACACCGAATTGCTAATGTTTCCACAGCGATGACATCATCGGCACTTTAACTGACAAACTGACATTCAACAGAACTCAAGAAAGCGGTTTTTCTGCACCTTGACCCGCGCTGTCCTCTGTGTAGGCGAACGGTGTAGGAGATTTTTGTACTGCTCTGCTGTGACCGTCAGCTGCTTTATTAAAAATTCTACCCAATTACTTCACATAATGAGAAATTAATATGACAAGAAATAAGGAAGGAGAATCTGATGAAAGGAAAACGGAGAGCGAGGAACCGCCTCCTCCTAGCACCATAATCAAACGCTTTGAATATATAATTAAAATGAACAATCAGAAGGTTACACAAGCACTTACACTTATAGAATTTTAAGGATGATCCACTACTGCAATAATCTATAATCAAAAACACATTATAGGAACGTATAACTATTACGTAAACATTTGTATATCATTTAACAAATGAAGATTTCTCGTAACAGAGTAAGACACCAGCAGGCATGTTAATTCACTGGGACTTCCAGCAAAATTATGGCGGATGAATTATTAGTATGAGCCTGTTGCTCCTGGTGGACTCATACACTTCAAGAAATTAATCACTGCCGACCATTATAATACGCAAACTATTTCATAACCCTAAATTATTATTTACTGGCCCGCCGTCTTCAGCGGGGCCTGTGACATGAAAAAATACTCCCACTTCATAAAAACTGCTGAATTTATATAGCCTAAAGCTCTGTGCATATAAATTGGACATTAAAACTCATTCTGGTGCTTTGAGAACGGACAGAATTCTGCGTTCTCTTGTGGTTTCAATACCATAAACAGTACGAGGGCTTGTGTTCCTCCACAGTTCTGAAGTAAACACGACCCAAGGTAATAAGATTGTCGGCTTATGTAGGCTGGAGATACAGACGAGATAAGGAACTTTAGACCTCTACATCAGTTTTAGCCTGAAGACTGCCCTACTGTCCGTATAAAGGAGACAAATTTATCTAATGGTCTGTTGGTTCAGTGCTGCCCACAGACTCCCCGTTCAACCCTTAATCTGCTGATAATGATTTTCTGATTATGGGCTTTCAGCATACAATGAACATGTAAATGATGGAGCTATGACAACGATCTCTGGGTGTTAACATCTGTCACTCAGTGAAAACACCGTTACAATGACCACTGCAATTTTTTGCACGCAACAAGCGCTGTCTGAATTGTGCAGCTCCGCTCTAATTGGTTGACTACCCAGCTAACAGAGAACGTTCTCAGAACGTTGGCTTATATTTTTTGAAAGTGGAATGTTTCAAAGCATTACCCAATTAATAAAATGTTTAAATAACGTTCTAAAAAACTGTGTTTCGACATTTGTAATGTTTTGGTTACTTAATGGAAATATTAGGGAGGGTTGTTATGACCTGAAATTAAGCAACTTCCAGGAACTTTTTAAACTGACGCCCATGTTCCTCTCAGCACGACAATCAGCCAATCAGAATGCAGCCTCTTTCAATAAAATGCCTCTTGTGAGGGCGAATCTCTGTATGCTGATTACAGCCACATGAATGAGGCAGGCAGAGATATTGATTACGGTCATCTATAATGGAGGTGTATCAGACAGAGAAGACAAAAAGGAACATTAGTATTGCAGACGCTCTTTTCAGAAAGCACTTAAGCCAGGCCACCTCAGTGTCAGATCTGTATACTCGGCACACTCCAACAAACACTTACCCCGGGTCACGCGTCACAGCAGAATCTTCTCAGCCACTTCGTCTCCTCACAAACCTTCACAGCAACAGCCACTCTGAAGGAATTCTGGGAATTCTGGGTGTTGGTTTTGCCTTCCATCGTATTTCACCACCACGGTAGCGTGCATCAAAAGAATGGACAAAAAAAGCAGGAAATCCATTTAATAATAAAATACGTTACATCCACCATCTGAATCATTTTTAAACGACAGCTAAATTCATAATTTTACAGTTAAAAAAAAACCCCAATAGAATTCTGGAATGTATCTGTGCCCCTATGAATTGTGGGTAATGGTTACACTTGTTCCTAATCAACAGCACTGCATGACAGAGTGACTACAGCATCACCTCTCCTTGTTTAATACACACTGCAGTTAAATAAAGCTCAGTGTGAGATGAGTCATTAGATACAAACGATGATAATGAGGATACGAGACCTTTCAGAGAGCGAAAATAATATGCAAATGAGGTCATTATGCCACTTGGATGCATTTGACATCTTTTTTTTAACAGCTTATTAATTTTAGTTTGCTGACATTCCCTCTCTATCATTCTCTCTCTCTCTCTCTCTCTCTCTCTGTGTCACTCACACACACACACACAGAAATGAAACTTAAACACATCTCTATAAGACACATAAATACACACTCGGAGAAGAAGCACAGCACACATAAACTCAGAAGCTCAGCAACAAATAAACAAGGTGAGCAAAAATGGGTCGAGTGTTTGGAGCACATTTAATTAAAATCCATCTTACCACAAGCTTATGTTTGAACAGTAACGTTTAAACAGCGTGTAATTAATGCCTGCAGGGGCAGGAAACTTGATCTCTGTTAGTTTAACACAGGCTGCGTTCTGAATGACATACCATCATACTTGCTCTGTTTCTGTAGTATGCATTGTGTATACTATGTAAACAGTAAGATTTCTGTATGCATTAAATACCAGGTTGACCTACTGTGCATTGGCCAAAATGCACAGTATATAACTAGACCTCATTGGGTGGAATGCCATATCCCACAATGCAGTTTGTTTTGCCTGGCCCTCTATTGGTGCTAAACCTGAATGTACAACTGCCATGTGTTAAAGACTGAGCGAGTTGCTCAAGATCAAAACTGTTACTTCAATGTTCTCAGAATGTTGGCTAACATTCTCTAAAGGTTTTTTGCAGTAACGTTATAAGAACTTTTAATAATGTTAGATATCATACATACCATTAACGTTTTTCTTAAGTTGTTACTGGAACATTTTAACGTTTCTAGAACATTCCAAATTACTGGTGATTAATCACTGAGCTAATCGGTGACAGCGCGTCTTGTGTATTGCGCGCGGGTATTCTAAACACTGGTGAGATTCAAATGATAACAGCGTTTTAAATGATTTGTAAATAAAATTATGATCGAATACGTGAAATTTCAGAAATAAATGAATAACAAGTGCTGCAGTTCTTTTTGTGTTAATGATGAAACGAGAAAGATTGGGGGCGGCTCTTCGGTTTTCCAGCCCCTTCGGTGGGGGCTGGATTTAGGCATTCAGCACTTGTTAGGCGGTCTTCAGGTTGTGATCTTCTGCTCGCCTCTTCCTCGCATTCTACGTGGCACAGTTACGCGGCGTACCTCTGTCCTGCAGATGCTTAAGTACATTGGTGTTCTCCTCCAGTGCGCGCGCGTTCCCAGCGGTTGCCGAAGACGTGGGAACTCTAGGTATCTCCCTTCTGTTGTCTTTTACGCATGAGTGTCTACGTGCGCGATGAAGCCCTGGGGAACACGCGCGTCTCCACGCACCTGATGCTCCAGCACAGAGAGTACGCGCGCAATTTTACGCATGAGAATCAGACCCTGGTTCCGGACCCAACCATGGGCCACCCGGGGAACCAAAGCACGGCCAGCAATGACCCCTTCGGTCGGAACGAAGAGGTGGCCAAAATCGAGATCACGGTTTTGAGCGTCACGTTCCTCGTGGCCGTGATCGGAAACCTGAGCGTGCTGCTGGCCATGCACAATACCAAGAAGAAAAGCTCGCGAGTGCACCTGTTCATCAAACACCTGAGCCTCGCGGACCTGGTGGTGGCTTTCTTTCAGGTCCTCCCGCAGCTCTGCTGGGAGATCACCTTTCGATTCTACGGACCAGACTTTCTCTGCCGGATTGTGAAGCATCTCCAGGTTCTGGGGATGTTCGCCTCCACCTACATGATGGTCATGATGACACTGGATCGATATATTGCCATATGTCACCCGCTGAAGACTCTTCAGCAGCCCACGCAGCGCGCCTACATCATGATCGGGTCCACCTGGCTGTTCAGCCTGTTGCTCAGCACCCCACAGTACTTTATCTTCTCCCTGAGCGAGATCCAGAACGGCTCGGACGTGTATGACTGCTGGGGACACTTCATCGAACCGTGGGGCGTGCGCGCCTACATTACCTGGATCACCGCGGGCATCTTCCTAATTCCCGTAATCATACTCGTGATCTGCTACGGGTTCATATGCCAAACGATCTGGAAGAACGTAAAATGCAAGACTAAGAGAGAACCGACGCACAGCGCGAAAACGGGGATGATCGGAAAGGCGTCTGTCAGCAGCGTCAGCACCATCTCCAGAGCAAAACTGAGGACGGTTAAAATGACGTTCGTGATTGTGTTGGCGTATATCGTGTGCTGGGCGCCGTTTTTCATCGTTCAGATGTGGTCGGTGTGGGACGAAAAGTTCTCCTGGGATGGTGAGTTGGTGACACTGTACGTGACTAAAGCAGCTGTGGTGTGTAATTACATACCAATTCAACAACATTGTCATAATGCTCCAAAAGAACATCTGCAAACCTCTTCAAAAAGAACTGTATAAAATTACAAACATTCGTGTTCGCGCGAAAGAAATAAGATCTGTTTCAATCAATATGGATTCGCACTTAATTGTGCGCCCTAGAACATGGTGCGTTACATAACCCAACGTTTGGTAAAAGGTCATGGTTCTGAAAATCGATGTTGTTTATTGATCTATTATCATTTAATCTTCGTACAATGCTGTGTAAACTCGCAGCTGTCTGCTCTAACCGACCGGGATCTGTGCGTAATCAGGACGCACAAAACTGCCCCAAACCAGCTGCAAAATGTAGAGCAAATAAAGCATTTATGTTCGGCAATAATAAATCGTCTCCTAAACGAAACATAATCAGATGCTTTGAAAAAAGATGATCAAATAAAGAATTTAACCCGGGTATATGTGTTTACCTGAATCCGCGAGACGCGCTTCAACAAGCCAATGAGAATTACGCACGGGAGGGCGCGCACATACGTTTGAAAGGACATTAGTCACGCTGGTTACAATGCGATACTTTCCCATGTCCATTTAATGCAACTGTTTCTAACATTCATCTTTGAATATAAGATGTTTTTGAAAATTATAAAATTAATTTAGCGGGTGCTTTCATCAGTATAACCAACAGTACACCGTGACAGCCCCCACGTAACAACCTGAAGTGTCTTGTGCGTGTATTTGCTGTTTCCGGGTTTATACACTTCATTCTGATCTCTTTCAGATTCTGAAAACGCCGCGGTGACCCTCTCGGCCCTGCTGGCGAGTCTCAACAGCTGCTGTAACCCGTGGATCTATATGCTCTTTAGCGGCCACCTCCTCTACGACTTCTTAAGATCGTTCCCCTGCTGTACCAAACCACGAAACTCGTTACGAAAAGAGGACTCGGACAGCAGCATCAGGAGAAACACGTTTCTGACCAAGTTAGCGACTGCCCGGATGAATAAAGACGGGTTTGATTCTTGGAGAGACCCGTGTAACTCTCGCAAGTCCAGCCAGTCCACAGGCCCCGATTATTCCCGAAAATCAAGTCAGTGCGTCCCGCTTGACTGCACGTGCAAAACAAGTCAATGCCCGCCAGCGGAGTCCCCGGAACCCGGTAACGAGACAGTACAATAAATACAAACTAAAGTTATACGTAGTTTTACTGTTCGGTCACAGAGATGTATGTTTACTGCCGCGGTTATGCGGTGACAGTCTGCAAATGTTCTGCTTTTATAAACACGCTTTTCTCAAAAACATTAAACATTTCCTGGCGGAGGCGCTTGTCTCATAACCCAGTGTGTACAATGAATGCAAAATGCATATGCGGTAAGTTGGATTAATGTTTAGTTAACGTTACAGTATAGCCTTCAACAGACGCCATATGATGTCCTATAAACTCATTTTAACTTAAGAATAATGTGTTCGTCCAATGACAGGATTTTCTTAATGGCTCAAGTCTGTGACTTCAGATTTGCTTATCGTTGTGCTTTATGTGTCTACGTGTACTGGTGGGAAATTATACTTCCTTCCTTGGGCAGATGTGTGTTATCTGTTTACATCAACAACAAAAGCTCTTTTTCATTGTATGGGATATAAAGTGTGTGTGTGTGTGCTTAGCTGTAGTTATGGGCCACAATACCCCTGCAAGCTAAATCTGACCAAACCTCCCTTTGGGGACATGGGGGACCTCCACAACTGGCAAATCGATTCAAAATTAAAGCAAAAACTATTTAAAACTTCAAAAAGTACCAAACGTTTTCTCACAGCCTTGAAATCATAATTACTTTCTCCCCATTTAAATGACTACAGTTAGAAAGTGTGTGTGTGTCAGTGTTATCAGTGAACAAATACAGTTTGATAAAAGCACTCTGAGGACTCAATGTTGCTGGTGTTTGATTCTCACTCTATAGATATTTAACATCATTCGCGTGTATTTAAACTCACTGAGGTAACTGGCTTTCAGACATTTTGTTGTGCTAAAAGAATATGTAAAGAGAATCTCATGTAAATATAAACAATATATAACGACAGAGCAAATAAAACATGGCGGTCAAACTGTGTGTGTGTGCGTGAATTCACCAAACCTACATGAACGATGCATTTAAAATCATGTAATCTAATTTAATTAATCATAACTTTAAACAAACCCAAAACACGCAGTATTAAAAATAGGAATAAGCACTGAATTAATTAGCAAGTTCCCTCTATTATTAAAAATGACACTGAGATCACCAAGTGGGCGGAGTTTAAGCTTAATTAACTTATTCCCTACTGTGATCTGTAATTAGTGATTTTCCGCTGTAGTGACGACTGTCGTTATTAGTCACATTACCAAAGACCTTAACAGAGTATTGAAACACTAATATATGTATTTTAGCGCATGACATTGTTCAAATGTTCTACTAACGTTACTGCAAGAACATTTCTGATAACCTTAAAAGTTCCCCTTGAGAACGCTAGCCAACATTTTAAGAATGTTCCCTGTTAGCTAGGCACGCGTGTGTGTTAGTAAATAGGATGTACCTTCATGCATGTTAATCCAAATATTTCAGACCGTTTCAGGCTGAGTAAGGATTTTATTTAAAGTCTTTTCTACCCCTGAGGAGGCTTAAAAACTCTCCCCGTCTCTCCCTTATCTGCTTAAAATGAGAGCCGACCCCAAAGGCTCCAGAGTTCCAAACAGAGTCTTATCATCAAGCTAATTCTGTCTGGGCTGGAACTTGAACAACCCCGTCACGTAACGGGGCTTCATCTCAGAACCCAAGCACCACTGGCGAGCGATCGCTGTTTTATTACAACATGGTAACC
The DNA here is from genome assembly GCA_036877575.1 of Botia almorhae. NCBI lineage: Eukaryota > Metazoa > Chordata > Actinopteri > Cypriniformes > Botiidae > Botia > Botia almorhae. Next base: position 11,222 of record JAZGTJ010000863.1, on the reverse strand, counting down.
CAATTGACAGGTAATATCTGGCTCATCTTTTAAGCTAAATGTTGTGGACAGGTAAGGCCTGCCCGGCCAATGAGTCAAACAGGAGGGTTTCTTGTTTTTTTTTAAGCAGCAAATCTAATCACGACGAGGGCCATGTGGAATTTAAAAGACATTCAAAAAATAAAGAGCCAGCAAGCAAAACAGGTCTAGAGCAGCGTACACACACTCATGAATAAACTGCACTATACGATGTTGCACACAGTCTCCTTGGAGAAAAAAATCGAAACAGACACACACACACACACATTTTGGAGGTTTCCACCATTTGTCTACTTGGTGAGCCCTTGTGTGCTATCCCAGATTAGGATCTAGAATGTTACAGAAACGAGGTTCACCTCCTATATACTACATAATCTAAACTGAGTGACGTGACATTGAACCAAGGATGCTCACTTCATTACTGTGGGTCTCTCTCGTCAAACACATGAACATTAATTGTCAGATGTGTTACCAGGTCTGTCAGAAGTACAGACTCGCTGGTGTAATTGGGTACACTGTGTATTACTTGTCCTCACGCGGCCCTCAAAGACAAAGAGAGGTCAGGTAAGTTCAGGTAACGGAGATGATGCCATTTTCCTCAGATTCGTTTCGGTGTGCAGCAGCATACAGACAGTCTCAAGAACTTGCGTTTTGACGATAACTTTTGGGAATAATATAACTCGAGCTAAAGATCATTTCAATCCGTTAAGAAAATTATTATATACAATATTGCACAATACAAGTTTACGGTATTCACGGTACGCATCATAAGGGTCGTTTATACAAGCGTTTGTAAACAGCCACAAGATTATGAAACAGGAACTTTTTTTATAACGATAAACGATAGGTTTGCATTCCGTGTGCTGTAGCTGGGCTCTGTCTAAATTATTTTGCGAGGTTGGCAGGAAGGAACCGGCATTGTTTAAAACAGGACGTTTAGCTGGGGGTTAATGGAGGAAAATTTTTTAAAATAGAAGCGCTTTCATCACACAATGTCAAGATGATGAAAACAAACTTTACGCATCTGAAACGCGTCGCATACGCGCTTCACCGCTCTCCTAATGTCTTCCTCGCCAACATCCTGCATCTCCCTCCCCTAACATGATGCATGATCCACACCATGAAACACTCTTCTGCTCTGGCTAACAATCTTTCAAAGTTATTTCAAAGTTATCCAAACATTCTTGCAGTAACGTTAGTAGAATTTTTTATATAGATTATATATCTAAAACATTATTCAAGTTGTTTGTGGAATGTTTTAAAAACATCACAAATTATTAAGTTCTTATAAAGAACTTTCTTATAACCAAGCAATAACGTTAATACAAACATAAAAAACTAATTTCCTTTGTACATTTTTGTTGTTTCTTAATAGAAACGTTAGGAAAACGTTCTTACAACTTAAAATAGTTAGCTGGATCTATATATATATATATGAGGTTTGACACTCTTTTTGTACTGCCATCTCTGTCTCCATTCCTGTCTCTCTCCAGCAACCCCTTCACGACATCATTGTTTTCCCTCTTTGTGCACCTGATTTCTCTTGTTTATTTTTCCACAGTCACTCGGTTATCCTCACCTCAGCACTCTCTCTGTTTATCCTGGAATATTCCTCCTCTGTCGAGCACCTGTTTTACTGTCTCCTGCCTCGGAAGTGACCCACATTTTAAAAAGCATGTCACATTAAAGCGTCTGTCGGTTGATAGTTCCACAATCCTTTTCTGAACCTGCCTGTTCGGATCGTTTGTTTGTTTAAAACAGTATTGGTATACTCTATATATACTGTTATATATAAGCACTATAGATAACTTCTGGTATCTCTGACAGCCAATGACCTCACAAACCATTAGAGATGCGAAACAAGTCTAACGCTTATTATAACCCATCCTAAACAATTTAATTCCTTGATATAACCTCAGTTCATCAAGAGAATCTAAAAAGAACATTAAGGAAAGCAAGACACTGTTTTTTTAAATGCACACACAAGTCAGTTTTGGAAGTCTGTGTAAACAACACACATTCACCGACACACAAATCACGGGGAACTCAAAGATAAGATTAAATGAAGGACTAAATGACTCACACATGCCTTTCTCCATCGTACTCCTCAGGAAAAGGCTCTTTCATTCAAGAATACATGATAATACGAGAGTGAAAATAACTTACGAGTTTGTGACATGCCTACATAATTTCTTATTTGCTACGCCTGTGCACAATCACAAAAACGCTGATGTAGACGTTTGCTGACCTCTAGGCGTCATCTGAGGTATTACAACCTAAACATACATAATCTTATACGCGCTTATGTGAACGAACTACCGGTCGAAGCGAAAGCTGTTCTTCTGATGTCCCACCAAAACACAGTCTGACACAACACAACTGTTTGTTTCTCTTGTGTTCCTGTAGCTTGTTCTGCACAGTGAGGTTTTGATATGTATAGCAGTCAAATCTATTTCAGCCTGTGCACAGAACATAACAGATTAATACTATTAATTATTATTATTCTGTGATGTCCACAGCTGAGAACAAAGGCAGTATTAACTCCAAGCTCAATAATTCATCGCAGTACCGGAACACACACTCCCTCTGGTGGGACTGGGTGACCCATTTACAGTGTGTCTGGGTCTATTGGGACTGTTGAAGTGGATCCAAGTTATGTTCTGCTGCTTCTCTCATACTGTTCATGTGGTGATTTACAGAGCGAGACATCTTTCCTACCTCATCCCGACAGGTAAGAGCTAATGATCTTTTTAATCATTATGATGTTTAAGCTAATGATGTTTTTGAACCTGTCAACCCTGTAACAGTTACTTTCAGGGTTCCTAAAAACACACAGACATATTTTCTTCCTGTGGGTTTAAAATTCTATGTGGGGTGACCTGGTATGGACCCTGTCCAATAAAAACTCAATTTTCCACAACTACATTCAAAATAAAATGTTTATATACTAGTTTACCTGTATTGTGGCTCTCACAGTGAAAGCTGCCAGGTCTTCAGAGCATCAGTGGTCATGAGAAGCAGGAATTGGCTTCTGGAGTCACATACAGGCACAGGGTGGTTGGACTCAACAGCTGTGGTCTGTGTGACTTCAGTCCAGTCAGTGAGTTTAAAACCTGCCAGCCTGGATTTTAAGGAGCGGCAACTGCTGTCAAAATCAAGTTAAAACCTTTCTAACATTGTTTACTAAACATTTTCGAAAGCTTTAATACACTATCATTGTCTTAATTTCTCCTAGCACTCTTCCTTAGGATACAGACTCTGTGCAAATCACCTGGGAACCACACCCCTCTTTATCTGGGAAAATCCTGCAGTATTTCATGAGCTCAGCCGTAAGGAAAACTTGAAGTAAACAGGGATGAGGCCCGGTGAGCTGACCTTCATCTGAATCTAGCCTGGTATCTGAATCTAGCCTGACAGCACCTGCAGGTGAACTTTACCTGATGGTCACACCCAAGAAACAGTGTTAAACTGATCTCTTCAAAACTGTTAATTCACTTCACCTCTACAGTCCGTGTATCGCGAAAACAGACCATTTTGATCTTGTTCATTGTTGTAAATATTTTCTTTTTGTTGGTTCTTTAAAAACCTAGAAATCTACAGTGAATATTAATTTTACCAACACTGACTCCTGTCATTTGTAACCCTGTTTCTAAAATCATTTATTTACAAAGTTAAAGTTTTAAATGAAACTGAAAATTTTTAAATCTTGCTTTACAGATAATGACTAAGTTTTGACTTCATATTTATGCAGTTAATATGTTTATTTGTAAGTCTGAATCAATTCATTTAAAACTGACGGTTTGCTTTTGTTGCTTTTTTAATTCTTTTAAATTTGTTTAACAATGTTTTTGCTCGAATATAGTGTTTCAAGTGTCAAGAGTTTGTCATTGTTCCTACAATGACCTCTTCAACTATAAACCTACGATTTATTTAGTATGAACTGCAGTAAAATTCACTGTTAGAAACCCGGTTTCAATAAAAACATTCTGTAAAATCTTTGACACATTTGTAGAAAACGTTTCAAAGACGTTTGTCAAACATTTCTTCAGGTTCTCTTCAAGTTATTCCGAAATGGTTACACATGCAGTTTTTTTGTAAAAATACCTGCCTGGTTTATATAAACAAAAACAAACAAAATCGGTCAATCTACAACAATATTCAACATTTTTATTTAAAAAACAACAACAGAATCACAATCATAATTCACATGAGGATAAAAACAGATAACAAACGAGAGTTCTCTTAACTGGGTGATGGGCCTTCATGTTACCCCAAGCTTTAAAAATGGTAAAAAGAACAAATGACGACTCATAATTCATTGTGGCCTGCACCAAGTGACCTTCGGCAAACTGACGCAAACAAATTGGCCTGAATATAATACTAAATGAATTAAAAAGACATCTCGTAAGTTAATGTACAAATCAGTAGCCCAGGCAACAGGCACTTTATCCCCTGCTATGGTAACCAGGCATCTCTTGGTCTTCCAGCACTGACCTGACATCTCACGAGATTAGCTGGACAAGATCCACTGCTTTCCTAAGTCATGAGAACTGTATCTGCTGAACACCAGGGATCTACAGCAGGAGAGAAAGAGACGATTATAAATAAACCTGTTCACCAAGTAACAATAAAGCTTCAGTGTTCAGTGTTCAACACGATCTCCTTACTTTACCCACACTCACAACAGTAATACAGTTTATAATAACGATTTATAATTTAGGCTGTCAGGTTCAATTTTCCAGAAAAATGTCAGTTTGGCTTCATTTGACATTAACAAACAGAAATAAAAAAGTACCAAACGAACGTGACCTGCAATTTTATGTTTCAAACAGAGATGGCAGTAGAGAGACAAAAGCTACGGACTGCAGCTTTAAACCTTCTTGGATTTGGAGTTTTCTCATTCGTATCTGTAGGAGAGCATCTCACCTGCTGGTACGAGGTGGTGTACACCATCACGTCCTGCTGCTGGCCGTCTGCAGTGATCAGTCCTGCAGGCAGTTGACCAGCTATAAGTCAACAAGCGTAACAACATTTAACGTTTGTTTATGATGTCACCCCACCTAAGCCCATCAGCTGTGTGAACCTTTGATCTGAACAAGGTTTCTATCTTCAGAACTATCAAGCGGACGCTTCATTACGGAATGATTTTGCACTTACTGAAGCTGTCATCTGCGAGTTCTTCTCCCAGACCCTCTGTGCCGGTCACCGGATTGATGCCTTTCTCACCCTTCATCGCCTTGGAAACACGCACACGTCACTATACGGCTTCTACACACAATTCTAAAAACAGACTGATCTTCCTGATTTTTAAAGACTTCTTTAAATGTATGTTCTCTCGCACCCTGTATTCCAGCTGTCAATGTTTAGAGATTTTCAATGACTTTTACAGAAGCCTACAGTCCTCAGTCTAACGATTTCAACTGGCCGATAACAAAATAGGCCAATAAAAGGACAAATAAAGATTTGTATCTGAATAAATACATACGATGTCATCGAGTGAGTAATACCTCTCTGAACTTCTGCAGGTAGAGTTTCAGGGGCTCCACGTACATATCGAACCCCAGCGTGGACATCGCAAACAGGATGTCCTCTCCGTTGATGGTCTTGCGTTTCTCCTGATGACATCGCTCGCTGGCTTCGGACGTGATGAAGCTGATGAACTCGCTCACACACTCCTGCACACACTCCTTGGCATCCTTCGCAATCTGCGGACACAATCAGACAGATGGAATTAAGGTCTGCACTGTACACACAACACACACAAAAGCAGCACGCAGAAGTACCTTTCCGGTCTGCGGGATGGCGTTCTTCATGATGCGAGCCACGTTGGCAATAGGGAGGTAGATGTCTTGCTCTCTAAAATTTTCTTTGCTGCCGTTTCCGTCCTCGTGGTCATTAAAACTTTCATCACCATCGTCTACACAACACAACAGTTAATATACATTTAAGTAGGAAACACAAGAAGAATGAACAGATCCGTCTATAACGCATCACAGTAGCTGTACCCAAATATTCTGGCTTCCTACCTGTAACATACATTTTTATTTCCTAATTCTCTCAAAACACAGGTTAACGATCTGTGATGAGGTCACGTGCTTACCATCTTGAGTCTGTAAGACATAGGTCCCTCCAGTCATGAACTCTCCAGTTATTCCTAACTGACTGGCATCAGTGGTGCTGCTGTCTCCGTCCATCTGAGAACACAAATCAAGCGCGATATTTATTTACATTCATTCATCCCCACACGCATGTAACACTTTGCCTTAAAATGAAAAATGAATATATAATATATAAAAAAATGCAATGCAATGGAATAACCACAGTAATGTGCGTCATATTTTTAAAAAAGGGGAAAAATTATTTTACGCTATTGGAAATTGCTCCTTGCTGTCCATTAATAAACAGTAAAAAAAAACATAATAAATACAAATATTGTTAAGTAATTACTAAACGCAAACCACGTTTAAGGCTTTAACATAATAATGCTTAAAATATCTAGTTGAACATATTTACAATCCTGCATAATAGACCTATTTTGTTTATAGAAATAATGCACATAATAGAAGGACGTACTGCCCTAAACATTATATTAACATAATCAAAACAATGTTATTTTTCTGTAACCTGTCTGTGGCAGCCTTTGTTGTGTTGCTCAGCTAGCAGGTTAGCACTACACCAGCTAACTAACTACATTCACCAGCGGAAACGGCTCGCGTTTGACTTGTTTAATATTTACATACACGTTGAAATGGCAGAAATCATCAGTTTTAGTTTGTAAATAAACGCGTTACTTCTTAAACGTGGGAAATGTGTTTTCTGGGCCTGTACGTAGCCTCCATGTTTCACCCTCAAATAAACCCTTACGCATCCCCAAATATGAAATCTCTCAACGCGGCCCGCGTTCACCGGCTCCTGCGGCCCGGTTATAACGGGATGGGTCTGCCGGTACCGATCATTTCCCCCCGTTAATCTTAAGAATAAGCGCTGAAGCGGATCATTTGACCGAAGCCTCGCATACGAACCTGACTGACGCTCGCGCCGCGACTTGATTGGACGGAAGCGGGCGAGAGAGTTTGTGCCCGCGCTCGATCGTGCACGCGCGGCTGTTGAACGCCAGGGGGCGCGCTGGGAAGAGACTGGAATTAGGTTCATTCCTGTAAACCTGGGATTACCAAAATTCCTGGTTTTGATTATTTTAATGGGAAAAATCAACATGGCAATGTTTTATATACACTTAAATGTATCATGTGTAGTGTAAGGGAAAGATCTATGAAAACATTTTAAATCTAAATAATTTCTGTTTGTGTGTGTTAATAATATTATTATTATATACAATAATATTGTTATTTATGCAGGACAAATATTTATAGCAGCTTCTTTAAAAAAAGGCTGGTGGATCTTCTGCAGCTGGCTTAACAGAGTGATATGTTCAATCACAACATATCAGTGTTGTTCCTGTTTTAAAACGTTACGTTTATGTAAAAATCTTCCTGTCTAACGTTGTTAGAACACGTTCCCGCTGCAGTTGTGCTGAAATTAACATATAAATTAATTTTATGTAAATGAAATGTAACACAGACGTTCTTCTTCCTTCCTGTTGTCTAATTTTCTTTTTTAAAAAACAGAATCATTACCGCAGTCTCTCTCATTCAGAAGTTCAGTTTTCAGGTGTGCAGAATTCCTTGATATACTGCAGGTAGCTCAGAAGCGACAATTGTTTCTGTGTTTAAAAGCCAGGAGCGTATTTAGTCAGTATCCTTTAGTTGTTTTATGGTGTTTAGTGCAGGGGTCGCCAGCTGTGCTCCTCCCAAACTGGTACCTTATGCTTAAATGCACTTAGAATGTGTCGTGACATTTTTATGATAATGTAAGAATATGCGTTTGACTTTGACTGCTTGTGGGTATTAAGCCTGAGGGATGTGTATTAAAAACCTGGCTTAGGTGCTATGGGTCATTTATAGTCATTTTCTTCAGCGCCGGGTTAGAAATATTGAGATTATAAAACTCTACTCTCACATCACTGGTCTGAGTTCAGAGAAAATAAAAATGCTGGCAAAAAACTCTTCAGAATTATAAACAGTAACTGAACATAGTTTTTATAATATAATTTGGCCCTTTGTGGGATCATTCAGTTATACAGTATGAACTCTTTACTGTCCTCACGGTCTCAGGAGACACCAACTTCATGACCTTGTAATTCTCGGCTAATCCTCCGAGTGGTTCTGCTCGTGACTGGACATCTCTGAATGTACTGTTAGTCAGCAGCATTTCAATCTCTCATGAATTTTAAACATTTCTGCTTCACTCCGCGCTGAAAGCTGCCGACCGTGAATACATAATTCAATTTTGGTGGAAATGTTGTGGAACTTTATTGCTATGAAAACGACAACTTAATTTTCCCTTTGAATTCAGACAGTCACGGCAAACTCTGACACCCACCGAAGCAACATATCAAGATTATGATGCAACAACTTTGAATCATTTATCTTGGTAATTAATAAATAACATTCAATGAAATGTTCTCTCCACATCGATTACATGCCCATTATACGCCTGTCGGATCACATGGGGCTTCGAGTGAACATTTGCCTGCAGCTGAAAGAGCAAACTGTGCAACTAGGTGAAATTTCAATTAGTCATGTTGGTTTTGTGCATTAGTATAAGTTTCCATATTATTTATACACATATGCTGTTAGCTGCTGACCGCAGTCTCTTAATATAGAAGTTTTTGGCCAGCGGTCCAGCACACACACACTGGAGTTCTCATAAACTCTGTCTGATGAAAGCACAGTAAGTTCAGTGGGTTACTGTACAACAGCAGTTTATAGTGATGGCCTCCATCCAGCCCCACTGCAAACCTATTACTGCATAAAGCAAAGTGAATTGATCGTAACTTATAACGTCAAGCAGCTTTTCAATTTCCTGTAAACATTCCCTCATTTTTAACTCTCCTTTGCGATTTCATAGCATTTCATTACTTGATGTTCATTTTTTTTAATTTACCAAGGTGATCAAAAATACAATATTTACTACAATGTTGTTTGTACAATTCACTGGTTATTTAGCCACCATTAAGAAACAAATACAATTTACAATGATAAAAAAACACATACACCGTTTGAGTGAGAGCTCATATTAATGTATATATGATTTACAATAACTAACTTATCTGTTATTTAAAAAAAGCTATGATTAATGTTTGGAGTACACTGAACAGAGATATTATTTAACATATTATGGCATATGAAATAACGCGCACTGCATGCATCACAATCAGTGCCAGTAAGTGTAGTTTCCCTTGAGCACAGGTTAAGACGCTGTAGCCTATATAAAGAACACAGGCGCGCTCATACAGTGCGCGGCAAGGGGGCGGAGTTTGCCAGCTGTAGTCTCCTGTAGTGTAGTGCGCGGAGGAGGGTAGTGCACTCCAGGGAGCTGCGCGGAGCTCGTTGAGACACGGACGCAGGCGGCGGCAGCAGCAGCGAGAGCCACCATCAGCATCAAACACATACCCGCTGGCTCGGCAGCCAGCCTCCGTCCCTCCGTCTCTCCGTGCCCAGCCATGAAACAGACGTTCCTGGACCTCATGAGGATGAGTAGGATCTGCCGGATGGTGCTTGCCACTTGTTTAGGATCTTTTATTCTGGTCATCTTCTACTTCCAAAGTATGTTCCAACCAGGTAGGACTTCGTGATGGTTTTGTTCTGAAAGCTCGCGGCGCTCTTTTGTCTCTGGCACGGTGCGGACCGCTGTGAAAGAATGCGCTTAATAATCGATGAGGTCTTTGAAGTGCGCATCGATTAGGCAGGAAAGATGAATGATGTACCGACTCGCACCCAAGCTCCTGGAGAGTACATATGTAACATAACGTCGTTCAGTTTGATGCTCTTGTTAAACACGATGTCAGCACGGGTCCGTTATGTGGGCTTGTGTTTAGGTGGCTTTGTCTTCTGGTGTCACTGTGCAGTTTGGAAGCAAAGAACCGACATGCATGTACAAACATCCATAAATCATCACTGACACATCTGACGGCGCGTACATACGCTCCTGGTACCGTTTCTCTATATGACTATTGTTTGCAATGATGTAAAATGCATCTATAATCGCGCTGTCCAATGGCTGAATACAGGCGATGCTGTGTATAGCGCAATATTTGTGCAGCTGTATTGTGTAGATCGCGCGTCACTACTTGGGTAATGTATGTTTTTTGGGAACGAGAAATGAAATATCGTCAACATCTAAGTCAAAACTTATTTAACACAGAAGTGGCGAGAAATACGCGCTGTTGCGCAGAACAACGATCCCCGTGGTCGAATTTAGTTTTTAACGTGAGAATAAAAACGTTTTTTGCACCATTTTGTTTAATTTTTTATTTATCTCCACGTGCAGATAGATGGGCTCCGTCTATCTTTCATAAGGCACCAAAACGCCTGTAACAGATAATGGACTCGGTAGCGCACTAGATAGATAAAAGAGTGATGTAGGACGCGTAATTATGACTTTTCCACAGTGCTGCCCACAGTTTCGCTTCATCTTAACCAACGCATGTGGGATGTCACCTGTTTATACGGGGAAAGCCCATGTGCTGCGGATGGAAGATCCAGACAAAGACAATGAAAACAGTGTGCGGCAGTGAGCAACCGCTGTGTGGTCATCGGTACGAAGCTCGCCGCTGGAAACGGTGACTCATCGGCGGCACCGGCGTGTGAAGCTTCTTAGCCGTCCGCCGGAATGATTGTGTCAACAGCATGACAGTCGGACCCGACCGGACCCGACCCGACCCGGTGATCCGACGCATGCGACCTGTTGCTCGCTCGACACGAAAACGAGCACTGAGCGAAACCGATTTGAGCTCATTCATACTCAGACAAGTTTCACGGCTCAATGCCTTTATAAAACACTTGATATAAATGCGCGAAGTACGAACTACGTTGCTTGGCAACAGCATACAGTATTACGGCGAACTATATTACTTGGCGGAATAGTTCTTTGTTGTGCACGTTGAAAACAGTTAGCCCATTTCAACTTAAATACTTTCGTTTTTTACATTCAGATTGGTTGTGTAAGTCATTTCAACTAACTTGCAATTTATGCTGACGCAGACGGCAGTTTATCAGAGCATCTGTGCTAAGACTGACTCACACATGCTTATAAATAATGTTTAATACAACATTGTCTCTTATGTTTTACATTGGCTTGACAGG
>JAZGTJ010000862.1:0-74784 GCA_036877575.1 Botia almorhae | reverse complement strand
TCTGTCTTTGTGTTCTGTGTACATTTATCATACATGTAAAGCTGCTTTGTAACAATGTCCTTTTGTGAAAAGCGCTATACAAATAAAGTTGAATTGAATTGTGCAGGAGATGTAATGCCATCACTCTTAAAAAGGCCATTGGTTAGTCTGTGTCCTGATCAGGTTTCTGCTGAAATCTAACAACGCATTGCTTAAAAAACTATTTGCCAGGAGAGTTAGAAAAATAAACTTAATTTATAGGCAAAACAAGTTTACTTTTTTACCCCACTGGCAGGTCGTTTTTATTGATTTTTTTAATGAAATTTGTTCAGTGCTAACATGACTTCTAACCACTACTTTGACAGGAAGGATATGTCCCAGATTTCCAGTAAATCTTAAATGTTTTATGATTTACTTTTAAACCTGAAGTTTAACCTTTTGACCAAGATACCCAGCTAACAGGGAACACTGGCTAACATTCTCTAAAAGTTCTCTTAAAGTTACCAATAAATGTTCTTGCATTACTTTTTTAACACTATATGTCATATATTTATATAAAAATTTATTCTTAAGTCGTTAGTAGAACATTTTAGGAACGTTCAGAAATTTTAAAATATTTTAATACTGTTCTTAACCAAGCAATAATGTTAATACGATGTCTAAAAAAACTGGAGATTATGACCATTCCCAGAACTTAAACAAAGCATTTTATTAATGGAAAAATTATGGAAACATTCTAACAACCTAAAATTGTTAGCTGGGTCTATAAGTTTTAAAACCACAAACAGTAAAAGAACAAGTAACAAATAAATGAACTGTTATCGTAAGGCTTGCATGAGGTGGAGAGGTGAGAGATGTCATGTTCTGGAGGTTGGTAATAAATGTTCCTGAGTACACCTGAGAGTTCAAATAAATCATTTTATCCCCGCTGAGAGATTTGTGTGCTGGCGCAGAGCTGTCATTAATAACAGCTTTACAATACAAATGCTTGTACACACAGCAATGACAAACCACAAATCTCTGAGGCATCCCACAAACCAAAACAGAAGGCCCCACCCACAAATGACATCATGCACAAGTACCTGTAATACAGTTTAAGTGAAACTGTATCACTGATGGAAACAGTGATGTTTCTTTGTTACTTTATCCATCTATTTTGCCTTTTGAATTTTTCACCAAAACTTTACATGCACAGAATGCCACTAGCATTTGCCTATGATGCAGCCATGGCAAGAGATGCGACAGATGCGAGTGCCCTCAATGCACTGCACCAGTACACACCCATTCACTGTCCAGCAGAGCAGTCTGCACTGCAGGGTCATAAATCAGGAATGCACACATGTGCCAGGCACAGACTCCTCCAGTTCCTGGAGCATTTAATGACCTTGTGACTTGTCAGGATTTCTGTTGCTTTTTCGCCTCATTTTTGATGCCTGTTGCAGTTTTGCTTGCCAGAGCAAATGGAAACAGAAAGTAACACGCTGAGTTTCTCCTTCAGTTTGTTGTCGTCACTCTTGATATATTTAGAAACTAAGGGCGTGAACCCAAGTTCATTTGATGTTGGAGAACAGACTAGTTGATGTGAGCCCGTGGTCCGGATCACGTGAACTCTGAGACTCACTAACAACCCAGCTAGCAATTTTAGGTTGTAAGATTGTTTCTCTAACATTTCTGTTAAGTAACAAAAATGTTCAATTTTATTCTGAAAGTTCTAGTAGATTGAAAACATCCTTTTTTAAATAATGTATTAATGTTATTGTTTCGTTTTTTAAATACTTTAAGATAACTTGGAAAGAACTTAATGCTAGCCAACGTTCCCTGTTAGCTGGGACATCCTAACTTAATAAGTGAACAACTTTTAACTCATAATTTGCATCTTTGCATGCTACTGGTTGCAATTATTATGGATAAATGCACTTCTTATAACTGCTTGTCTCTGATTAATTTGCAACTTGCATGTTTTGTTAAGTTTTCATGGTGCGTCTAAGGAGACAAATACTTTAAAAATGAGGCACACTTACTTCGATTGCAGTCAACAGCACAATGTAAAATGATAGTGCAGTAAGGGGGTGAAGCAGTTGCCTGCAATTTAAAAAACTGTAACACCCAGTACACAGATACATCACCATAATGGGACGCTAACATGTTGTCAGCTTTCAAATGTGTTTTTAAAGGGAATCTTTGCAACTTTCAGGAATCTGAATTTGTGGTGTCACACAAAGTTCAAGTCAAATTAAGTGTGAAAAGGGCAGGGCAATCCCACACCGTATCCTCCCTCCAAAACACGTGAGCAATGTTTCAAATGAGCAAAACCAGACTGCCTGAACCCTGCAGCCATCAATGTGCACATGTGATTGGTCAGATATACGGTCACATGATTAAGAGTGTGCCTTAACTGACCTTTTCATGCCCCAAAGTCATTTTGCTCATTCTTCTCACACCCCTTTCAAAAACTGGCACAGAGATACTGTTAATTGTCTAACAACAAAGGAATCTGCCTGAGCTTTGACCGTGTCATTACAACCCTAAACACAAGTTAGTCACGAAGCACCATGTAATTACTGGGTCTAATTATTTCTGACTGTAAAATGATTCTGTGATCTCTGTACGAGACCACAAAGGTGTGAGGAGAGCAAAAATACAACACTGGAGATTATTCTTCGCAATATAAACGGAAAGATGTCAAGGTTTGCGCTCTCGTTTTCCACTCTGGCACACGGATCTCTTCCCTCACGCGGAACAGAGTAATTTTGAGGTACTTTGCAATTCAAAAGCAATTTCTCCATTGGAAATTTTCCATAAGCACTGCCACCGCAGATGTTGTATGCTAAGATATGAGCTGTCATGAAATTTTAACCGAGAGGACGTGGCATGAAGAACAAAATGGAGAATTGGGGAAGGTCACACTTCATCATTTTCAAAAGTAATTTCACCGAGTATACATACAATAAATCCTGGAATTATGCAAGGGAAGTAGGTTCACTTGGCAGCCATTTTGGCAAAGCACCCAAGTTGCTATTTTCTATCTAGGCAGCTGGCGTGCAAGTACAACTCCTATCTGCTTTAATGGGGAAAGACTGAAATCTCCAAAACTGTTTGTCAAGATTATGTTTCAATAACACATGTCAAATCAGCAATGCAATCTGGCAACAATGGTCCAATAAATTGTGCTTCTGGAACCCAAATCATGAAAAAAAGTTTGTCAGGCTGGTCCAGCCAATGTGTTTGCATCCAAAAGGTCAGGTTCTGTAAAGTAAAAGAAATGCTAATGCTAAAGCTAGTCAAGAGCTAGTCAGTTCACATCAGTCAGTAGCAATACATACTGTGTACCGCCACACACATGTTCTTTTATGATCATATAAGTTAAGGCATATATGTTTTATAGCCTCAACATTTCCCTGCAGCTAAAGATGGTCAACTAATTGGCCAGCATATGGCCAACCAGCTAAACACCAGCATGGCCAGGCTGAGAGACGAGCTTAAAGCACATAAGACCAGCTATCTACCTTAGGTTGGTTAAAGCCGTTTCAATGCGCAGCATAAGTTACAGTAAATTTCTCGGAGTCACAGCAGATTTCTGTAAGAAAGCCCCAATGTTCAAATGAAACCTACATCACTGACTGTGATTACAGCACAATAAAATGATCAGCAGGGCATCGAGTGACACAAGGGAAATCCCAGAGTGAAGACAGGCAAGACTCAAAGGAAGGGATGGAGACAAACAAAAAGAAAGGAAAACCTCTGAGGTCATGGGTAAGCCCAACAGCTTGGCAACAACATCTATTGATTGTGGTGTCCAACCCTGACTGATCCCAGCCAGTTCACGCCCACTTACGAAGACTATTGTCTCATGCTGAGCCTGTAATTAAACCAACACTGAGACTTGATTCATACACACTCACTGGAGATGTGGTCTCCAGTTTGCCTGAAGAAAACTGTGGCTGGTCTTCTTTTGTGCTGACCCCTAGGAAAGGAAAAAAAACACAAAGAGATTTCTTAATATCTCAATCATTTGTCCTAGGCAGACAGAAACATAACGACTGAACAGAGACTTTTGCAATTCTCTGGCTTCTCTCCAGAGAAATGAACTTGGAAGTGTCTCCTGTACACATTTCGATGTCTCAAATGTGCTCCGGTTTGCAATCAAGTCAGAGTAATAAGAATAGTAGTCATAATTTGTATCATTTCGAATAATATTGGCCAAATTATCCTACAGTACCTTTTGCTAGGTTTTGGGAAGCTTAGCAATTTTTCAAAACCTCTACCCTTAATTATTAAACTTCTCCACGTGCAGCAGTTTGTTCATAACATGATGTAACCACCTAGCAACCACCAAGCACACCCTAGTGACCACATAGCAACACTCACAACACCTAAGCAACTGCATGGTGACACCCTGGCAACCACCCAAAAACTCGTCCAGTGCTGTGCCAACTTTTTATTTAAAAGGAATCAAAAGGTGAAAGAGAATGTTATTGCTGCATCGCTAATTAAGATGAAGTGTCTCTCATTGAATGAAACTGGAGAGGACATTAAAAGCTGTGCGTGTTTGCACGAGCCCATGAAGCGTATAGATCAGGCTGCTGTTTTTAAAAGCAGCACTTCAGGCACTGAGCTCTAATGATCTTTGTAATCTCAGAACCAAAGCGTGTCATCAGCTAAAGGTCTGTTAACATCACGCGACACGTACACTGTTTGTTACTCCCCTCACATTTCTGCTCTTTTCTTGCTTAATATAAAGTGATGGAAGAGATGACGTCATTGATAAAGTATACATTTTAATTATGCTTGAAACATATCACGCAATACAATAACACTCTCTGGCTTTTCAATGAAGTGATCACATTTTTATTTATAATCATTTGTACTTAAAAAAAAACTGTTACAAAAATGAGTTGGAGACACATGGACGCTTTCAAACCATAACACACTTTTGTCTACCAAACAACCTGGATTGAGACTAGTAAAGAGTCTATTAGAGACTCTATTAGAGACTCTTGTACAAATTGTCCAAGAATGTAACATTTTAGAAGAATTCAAAAATAATTGATTCATTCTATTTTGTTTTAGAATGACCCCAAAAAAATCAATAAAAACTCTAAAAAAAAATTCACCCTAAACATGCTGCATTCTTTCAACCTATGGAAAGAATACAACAACCCAGCAAAAGTTAATTTATAACTCAACAGTGTTTAGTCAACATTTTACCCAACCATGGGTTGAAAACAATCCAGTATTTTTTAGTGTATATTAATTAAAACAAAAATGTTCTGCAGCACAGACAGACATAAATCCAGCCAAAATCACAACTCTCCATTTTAAATTTTCTCTCTGTGCTATCTAGGCACTTCATCTAGAGGGGATAGAGTTAAACACAAGGGTGCACATAAGCCCTCACCTATTACTGACATTGGGTGACTATTAAACCTCAGAGCCCACAGCAGATTGTAACCAAGCCCATACAGGTGATGAAACACGAGAGGCTATTTTTCTAAATTCAGTCTGAGGTGCTTCTGCCCCGTGTTTGAGGAGATGAGAACCGACAGGGCGATTTTGATGTCTTTGTCTTTGTTTTAGAAGAGCTGCTGTCAGTGAAGTGTGACCCGGGGCGATTGAGCTGATGGGCCTGCATCAGGGGTTCTGTTACGCAAGCTTTATTTTACTGTCTCCTCTGCTGTCTCACTGAGAAAATGGAGGATAAGTTTCCCCTCAGACATCCAGTCCCCACCACAGAAACAGATCCCAGCATATCTATGAGTTCCTCTGCTCCAGTTTTAAAAGATTGATGTTCTTTTGTGCTCCTGTTTTGTCATTTACCCTGTGAAGCTGAATGCCTGTTGATAAATCAGGGCTTATACAAGCAGATTTAATGTAGCTCCCTTGTCTTATTGTGTGTGTGGGGGGGGGAGGGGTGTACTGGTTTGACTATACTGAGTAGGAACATATTTTTTAAAAATGGCCTCAGAAATATAGTCAATTATGTCAAAAACAGACTTGTTAGAACATATTAGGTGGTCAAAAAAATCAAAATTAGGTTCTTTAGATGTGATAATGCCAACAGGTTAGTGTGAGGTTTTAGATTTATGTGTGTGTGGTCCTGCTATTCAGTACATTATGGGGACCAAACATCCCCACAGGTATAGTAATATAAGTAAATTTTGAGATGGTCTGGACATTTTTAACAAGCTTATAAATCATACAGAATGATCTTTTATGAAAATCTAAAACAGCAGAACGTTTTCTGTGAGGGTTAGTGTTGGGGGACAGAATATACAGTTTGTACAGTATAAAAACAGTTATGTCTATAGGATGTCCCCACGAAACAAAACCAGTGAAGATGATTACCCATTGCTGATCAGGTTGGCCAGTATTGATGGCAAAATAAATGGCAAACTATAACCACCTTTCATAAAGAAATAATCGACACATAAATGAAATGTATGTTTTCTGTGGAACACAAGAAGGAAATTCAAGAATCTGCAGGACCTGCTCTCTAGCTTTTATTAGTAGGCTTTAGTTATCCTGATCAGTAGATCCCGGATTAATCTCACACTGAAAGTCAGTGACATTTTTAAAGCTGCTCTCTCTCTCTCTCTCTCTCTCTCGCCTTCTCTCTCTCTCTCGTTTTACATTTCCACAGTGTTGGAAACGCTCCTTGTGTCAGATGGGGACACACCCCTAGTGTGCAGTTCTGTGGTACTTTAGCTTATGCTCCTCTCTTGACCATCTCCTGATCATCTTCCTCTTCGTGTGGGGAAGACAATCTGGCTGACGCATTACATCCTGTCACTTTTTTTGGGAGCTGACATTTTAAGAGCGCTGAAAACGGAGCTTTTTTAGCATGCGATAACCACCTCCAGTATTCCACTGCTTCTGCCAACAGCTGCTATTAAGACCGATGAGTCATTCATAGATTTGACATCACTGAAGTTTGACCTTTTGTGTACGTGTGATGTCACACATCAACTTTAATTAGCAGGGGTGGGTGACACACACAGATCTTCTGCATGAGGTGCAGATACCCTAATGAAATGCTTTTATTTTTGAGTGAACTGTCCCTTTAGGGAGATACATGTCTAACTCATGGACACACAGATAAGTTAAAGCTTAGACAAGTTATAGCTTAGGCTGACATTATTATGAGGTCTTATGTCAACTAACCAGCTATATTCAATTAGAGAGATTTTAAGATTAAATACATATGATTTGCAAAAGAGCTTTCCATTGCATTAACAAGAAATATCACACATTATAAAAAAAAAACAAGTTACAAAATTGCCACTGCATTTAGCTTAGAGAGAACTTTTGGAGAATGTTAGCCAATGTTCTGAGAACATTTCCTGTTTGCTATGTTGTCTCATTTGTGTCTTTGTTTCTCCTAAGGAATTTCAGATGAAGAATCTGAGACAATGTTGATACTTAACACAACAGTTAACTATTAGATCTCTCAGAAAGAGCAATAAAACTTGAGCCATTCCTGAAATTGTAACAAAAATTGACATCATTTACGTATAATCGGATGCCATTGTAATGTGTTGTCCCCTAACATCGCATGATTGCAAGTACACATCCAGTGCGTTATCTGAGACACAAAGGTTTGGAACGGAGCCCCTGAGATTATCCAGTTGGATAACTGGTGCATTTCTGCCCTTGTCTGATGGCAAACCAAACTGAGAGACATGTGAAAATAAATCAAGGGCCAAAGAGCATTTAATGGCTAACATTGAAGCACACATCACTCCAGATGTCCTGTACAAACCCAAAAGTGTCAGAACAGCTTCTATACGAGGATGGATGGCTGAAGTTTGACCGTTTCATCTGTTTGCTTGGTGATCTCATGCTGAAATGAATAATTGATACTGAAGGTGGAGGAGTGACACCAAAGACAGATTCTCTCTCTTTTAAAGGCTTCACCCAGTTTGAACTCTCTCTCTCTCTTTCTGTTTTTCTCAAGAGCAGAATGGAGACAGTGAAGGAAGAGTGAGATTTTAGAGGCATATTCCTCTACCATCAGTTTTAGAAAACCTCTTTCAGCTGATATTTCTATTTTAATATTTTATAACCTGCTGTTCTAAAGATGGAATAATGGAAACGGAACTTTTGAGTCTTCACAGATCACATGGGCAGTTTATGATATAGTTTCTATGTGCAGAACCCTAGAAACAAAAAAAAACAATTGTTTAGGGTTTGCTTAGCCAAAAACAAAATATGCAAACAAAAGCATTCCAGTGTAGTGTAACATTAGTGACGAATCGTGCAAAAATCAAGAATAAAATTCTGTTTTATTACCTTTAGTCTAAATATGCATATTTAACCTTTAAATAAAAATAAAAGGATTATGAGTTCTAATAAATCATTACATTTACACTAGACATACCCTCTCTCAGCTCCTGCAGGCTGAACCGAACACGTCTCAGCTGGAGACTCAGGACTTTGAGTTGAACCCTTCTGCTTAATATTTTATGATGGAGAGTTTTAATACCAACAGAATATAATAAGATCATAACCGCATCAGCGCACTGTGTTGCACTTGAAAAACGATTGTTGTAGCTGCTAGAATGCAAATGTCTTTCTTTTCCCATCAATACTGCGATCCGTTATGATTATTACATGTTTTCTCTGTCCTCACCAGCCGCCTATTTAACCACAGTCGCAGCCCATGCGAGCACGCTATTACTGTCACATCTCATGCAGCTCTGCCAGGCAGCCATGTGGCCTGATTACACTGTGTTCTGACAGGGCACTGTGAAGCTGCAGGTGTCAGCGAAGGTTCCAGACTCTGGGTTTGATCGATGCACCCAGGGCCACATAAATAAGCTGGCACTGCGATCGGGCCTGGAGCGCGGGCATTGTCTGCGGGCGGGGAGCGGACACAATGGCGCAGCAGGCTGAGGGTTGGAGAAGGGCTGTGAAAGCAGCTGCAGAAATGCCCCTCGCAGTCTCAATGCCACATCACAGCTCTTCAAAGAGACAGGAAAGTTTATGAGACAGAGAGGAAAAAGAATTAATACATATTTTAATAGAACACAACCCTGCTTCCACCTACTTTCACCTCCCCATCCGGGAAGATGGACCAGCGTGCTGGAGAAAAATCACATTTTGTGCGTCTAACAGCCAGACTGCAGCAGAAAGTGCTCTATAGTAAGTGCTCTGCTTTCCCAGCAGGCGGCTTGCATAAATGGGCACATCAGTGAGATTGAATGATGTCACCCCTCTGCAGTCAGTACGGTTCTCCTGCTGTTGGGAATGTGACTGACCCCTTGTGCCCCCAGCTAACAATTTTAGGTTTTAAGAACATGTCCCCAATGTTTACATTAAGTTACAAAAATGTTATTTTGAATGTCTAGGAACATTAATTTTGTTTTGTTAATTTTTAGTTGTGTATTAACAGTATTGCTAGTTAAAACAATATTATTCAAATGTTTTTTTAAATTCTGTAACTTTTTAAAACGTTCCACTACTTTAAGAATAATGTCTTTGACATATGATACATACCATTAAAACGTTACTGCAAGAATGCTTTTGATATGTTTGAGAATGTTAGCCAATGTTCTGAGAACGCTCCGTTTTCTGGGTCTGCAATTCTATTCAATGCAGCTCAGGGCGTTACCTCATCGAAATACTCAAGCTGTGTAATATTCAGGATAATGCACCATTAGCTTATAATAATTATAAAAAAAACCCACCCCACCAATAAAGGCCCAGTCCTGAAAACTGAGGTGCTAGTTAAGAAATGTCATAGATCTTAGAAGGCCAGTTGAAGGCCAGTTGTGATAAACCTGAAGTCATTATGTGCCATTGAATTTTACTTCCTGTATTATTATGGTGGTTATTAGCATATTCTGAAGTGAAAAGTAGATTTAAGTAGATTCATTTATAAATATATACGCTTAAACTATAAACTAAACTGGCCTAAAATGTGACCCAGCACTGCTGCTGCAGTGTTTTTACCAATAAAGTTTTGGCAGCCAGTTTTTTGACTGTAAATTTAACACAATTTTTCTTTACAGTGTCACACGCCTAGTCTCGCTTGTCTCCATTCATTAGCCCTGATGAGCTCAAGCAGAAACGGCAGAAAAAGAAGAGTGTGTGTGTGTGTGTGTGTGTGTGAAAGAAGTTTTTTCAGATAACTTCAATTTCCACTCAGATTTCCACTCGAGATCCGTGTGAATTCTGTGTATTTAAACCCAACAGACCGGGGCTCGAAACAACGCTGTACTAATTAACAATCAATCCAGAATTCTCTAGAAAACGCTTATTTGAACCCTTTCTTTAACGGCATTACTCTACATATTTAAGCAATGCTGTTCTCTTTCTCTCTTTTACAGCTATGAAAGAATTTTGGCCCGTTGGTCATGCTTCAGCTAAGCAGCGTGTCTTTTAATTTACCCTGAAACTGACAGGCCTCTATCAGTCTAAAGACTTACTGCCGGTAGAACCCCCCTCCACCCGTAAACACACACCTGACATGTTTGTTTTACACCCAACGCCAGGTCTCTGTATGAGAGCTGCTCATACATCTTCCCACTGACAGCATCCAACACAAACAGTGTGGACTCATCTGTCAGCGTCTGTCATCTCACATGAATAAAGAGACACAATCAAATCAAACGATATCAACATTGATGAGTGATGACTGAGAAACGTTCATCATTTTAACAAACACTTTTAATAACTTTGACAAATGCATGCTTATAAAACGGCCATTTCTCATTCTAAACTCTGATTGGTTAAGAGCTTTTACAAAGGTGGAAATACACATCTGTGACCTCACATTCTATATTAAAGCATTAATGAAGTATATGACATATGACAACCACACAAATGACACAGTTAGTCAATTGTTGACAACAGTTAAGAATGGATAGCTTGGAAGAATTTTCTGAGGAAAGTCTGTCATGCAAATGTCTTTACATTAGAAATGAAGACCTGTTCTAAACATGGTAGAAGATCACAGGGGTCATTGGTCATCATTCTCTTAAGGTCTTTAAAAGTTCTCTCAAAGGTATAAAAACATTCTTGCAGTAATGTAAATAGAACATTTTCTGTAACGTTATATCACATATATCAATAGAACATTTTAAAATGTGTATAATGTTTAAAATAACATTCTTATACAACAATAACAATAACATACAATAACATTAATACAACAGCTAATAAGATGTTTGATCGTTCCTAGAATTTTCAAAATAACATCTTTGTTACATTTAACATTTTGTTTTTAACATTGTGGCCGGGCTTGAGGCTTTTCTATGAGTGTTTGTGATTTTTCAAGATCTCTGATGTCATCTGCAGTTCTCTGGTGAGATCTCTCTGGGGTTTGGACAGCATTAGTGTGTTGTTGAAAGCTGAACTTGCTCTGTTTATGTTTAGCTGGGAGGAACGCATGTCTCTTCCTCTAATTACGCAGCACCAGCAGGTTCTCAATGAGCCATGAAGACTCTATTGTTTGAGGAGTGGTTCTCCTGTCAGAGTCGCAGAGGAACCCTCTTCACCTTAAGACAAGATGAGTGAAAGACCAAAAAAACAACCGTCACTGCAGTCCAGAGAGTGAAAGTGAGTATGAAAATACTTTCAACAACATACTGTGTATATAAAACACTCTATTTATGTCACATGACCAATGCTGAGGAAACTATGTTAAAGTAACTACACTGAAGCTATTTAAGGTGGTAATACTTTTTAAAATCTATAAACCAAATATAACAAAATAAAGTGATTTAACTTGCTTTTGGCAACAATTATTGACACTACAAAAAGACAGCAAACTTTTCTTAAGCTGGTTAACATAACCCATCTGAATAAACAGATTTACTGACGTGAATCACACTTCCCAATAATATGCAAATACTACATTTTATTTTACATGCAACCTTGCAGCTAAGCTCAGTGGATCATATTTTTGCTCAGAGATTAATCATTCATAACTCACAAGACTTAACACGAGAGTTCTTATATTTCATTGAAGTACACTAACTTTGTCTCTGATGTTCCTCCTAAAATTTCACAGCAGAAACAAAACAAGCACACACAACATTTAGTGCATGGGCAAATCTGAGCACAATCTGAGTCACTGTGGAGATCTCCTCTGAATCTCTATAGGAGACTTGAGATGAACTGAGAAGATGCATATCCTGTGCAGAGAAACTGCAGAAACTGGAGATATTAAAGTAATCTCATTTTCTTTCCTTAGGGTCAGAATCAACATGTTTCGATTTGGTCTTTAACATGCATTGAGCTTTAGTTCTTTAACTTTGAATTCTGCTGTTTTAAAGCATCTTTACTCCTCTCCTTTCATAAGCTCTTTCAGATCAGACCTGCCTCTGAATAGCTAATCGTGAAATGACAGAACATGTTGGAGATCAGAGAGTGCACCATATTTCAACAGAAAAAAACATATTTTTTCTACCCAATTTATTCAGGATGAGCTCTGCTCCACCTAAAGGGGGGAAAGTTGAACGCTGCTTCCGTTGTTTGTTGTGTTTGGCTATGATGATGAGAAAACGCTCGGCTGTAAAGATTTTAACAGTCTAAACACACTGTCACGGGTCATGCTAGTTCTTGATGAACCATTTGGCATGAACCAGTGACAACACAGACATAAAGACTTAAAATAGATTTTAAATAAGCTAATGTACGCACTACTTTAGCCTAAAACTGCCAGCTAATTTCCTTTACCACAGTAAAAACATGAAATGTATATCAAATTTTGTTGCATTATATGAAATAGTGAATGGTTTACTGTATACTGCCAAGCTCAAAAAGGAGAAAACTTTAGCCAACAGTTTTGGGTTATAAGAATGTTTCTCTAACAATTCCATTTAGTACCAGTAACATAAAAAGTTATTTTGAAAGTTCTAGAAACGTTCAAAACATCCAGTTTTTGTTGCATTGTTGTAATGTTGTATTAACGTTACTTCTTGATGATAAGAAACAAATTAAAAAAACATGCTTTAATTCTGTAATGTTTTTAAACATTCCACTACATACTTCCAATATTGTATAATATTGTTTTTGATATTTATGATATATTATGTAAAAAAGTTAATACTAACGTTACTGCAGAAACATTCAGATAAATCTCAGAGAACTTTTAGAGAACATTAGCCAACGTGCCGAGAATGTTCCCTATTAAAAAGCACCATAAAATAAGTAGTTTATATATAGCTAAAATGCTAGTCTTTAAAACATATGATGTTTTAAACTCCCACTGTTGTAACTGCTTGTGGTTTCATGGATGGGCAGCTCTAATAATCTGAAGACTGAAATCTTGAGCTCTGCACAGAATCTGAATCAGTCAAACCACTACAGATGAAATCTGTCTGTATAACCACAGGCCACTCAGATGGATTAGAAGTATAAGGAGATTTCAGGGAAGTTTGTGGATGTTGGCCAAAGACGGAGGGAAAAATAATCAAACTGTGTGACGATGTCTAAAACCGGATTAATTGTTTTATCAGACCTTAAACTGAACCCAAATTTTTAGAAAGCAAATAAAGACTGAACGTCCTACAATGGCCAAAAGCAGATTCATGTGGAGAAATATTTTCTGTTTAAATCACTGTGTGTGTGACATGCCAAATCACGCCAGAAAACTCTTCAAATACAATATCACAACCTCTGGATGTTTATTTTACTAGTGGATTTTTCCAACATTTTTCTCCCTCATATGTACAGTAAACTACTGTTTGTTTTGTTTTGAATTGTTATTTCTATCCTAGTTTGCCTCAAAGTATTTTATGCATAGCTTATATGCAAGTTTATAAAACATTATCCAACAACATCAAACAAAGTTAGTGTGTTAAAATGATGGCACCACACAAAAGCAGCTTGAATAAACTAAGAAACTAATGACACCTGTTGTTCCTGTAGCTCAGCTGGTAGAGCATTACGCTAACAACGCAAAGGTCGTGGGTTTGAGTCCCAGGGAGAACATGCACTGACAAAAATACTATAATAACTTGAATAAACTGTAAGTCGCTTTGAATAAAAGTGTCTGCCAAATGCATAAATGTAAATGACACGCAGAGCTCATGTTGAGCACAGCCATGACAGAGAGTGTGTCAGGGGACAGAGAGAAAGAAAAAACGAATTCAACAATTTTTTGATTAAAAATTCTGCCCAAGGGATAGTCTGGGTCTAAGAAACAGTTGTTTTCTGCTGCATTATCTGTTCAAATAAATTCTGATCTGTTCAAATAGATTTTTTTACAATGTATTGTCATAGATCCACCGGATGACACAAACTGGATTGAAAACTAAATGTATTTAACAGTTTATTTAAAAATGTCATGGTGCTGTCCGCAAACATTTATTCTGTGAATACAGAACACTGTACAAACAGGTGTTTAGAGAGTCTATACTGTATTAACTTTTTAAATATAAATAAAAAAATAAAATATACAGTACAGTACAGTACAGTAGAGAGTCTATACTGTATACAGAGCCTGTGGATCACAATTCTTGTTTATTAATAAAGTACAAACTATTTCACAGACATAACTGATGAAACAAAGCAGAATCTGCAGTCCTAGACAGTACAGACCATACAGCTGATGTTGGAACTTTGTACATCTGTAACTTTGCATAGCACTTTTCATGTTACTGCCTCCCTATGATATATTGCTTCATTGTTTTCCTCACTTTGGATAAAAGCATCTGCTAAATGCCTAAATGTAAATGTGTTGGGAATCACAATGAAACGGCGTTTAGGGCAACAGGTAATCAGTATAGTGAGCACAGGTACGGGACCTTTCTCCGCTAAACTGAGGATGATCTCACTCCAGCTCTAGAACAATACACCCACCTGTACTCTTGAAACTAAAGGAGCACAAACAGTGTAAATCTTTCACAATAACATCTTTATCCAAACAGCACTGCAGGTTTGAGCGACGTGACATGCTCTGAGAGATACACCACTTGAAAAAGAACAATACTGTCTCCCAACAATCTCAAACAATCTGTGCTGCTCCTTCTTTGTCTTTTTGACGAGATGTTTGTGCGACTTCAAATGCCTGGAATTTCTCTGGAAGGCCGTACAGTAAATACAGTACAGGTGGGTTTGTGGCATGGATAGCAGCAGACGGAGTGTTTCAAAACACTTTTTACAATAATCGATTCTGTTTTTTTCACCCGTGCCTCTGTTCCAAAACCTAGTAAGCAACCTGGCCCATGTAACTACTGTAGTTATTGGATTCATTTCCTGCCATTTGAATGAATAATTTAATGGTTTATTGCAACTTTTTGGTACATGTAGGTTTATAACTGACATTTCTTCCACTCTGTCCACCATCTTTAATGAATCTGTAAGTTGAAAAAACACAAAATATTGAGTGTCATTTTTTTTATAACCCATTGAAATGTCACGTCACAGGACGAGGGTGTTTTCTAAATAAGCTCAACAAGATAAGAGAAATTTCAATGAGAAGAATATATGTTAAAGGCCCAAACATGTTTACATTAAGCCAATGGGATGTGAAGAGATGGATTTTTGATCTAATAACTTTCTTTCAGATGGCACATTGAAACATTCCAGGCATTTTGTTGCCAGCAGACTGGAAGCTCTGATCTGGAAATAATCCAAAGAGCTACAGCAGGTTTTCTTCTTTCTGGTTGAGGATTTACTGCTGTGAGATCTATCAGAGCGGACAGCTCGCGTAGCAAAAGGACCTTCTGACCTTCAGAACTTCCAGCAGACACCACAGATAAGTTGTACTGACAACATTCATTGAGGATCTTTAGTTTGTTAAAGAGCAGATGCTTATAAACAGGAGAAAAGACCCGATGAGTCCAAAACAGGGACCCAATGAGTCCAAAACAGGGACCCAAAAAGTCAAAAGGAGCTTTAAAACAATGATGTAAAAACAATGATGCATTATGATACAACACTGCAATACTTTAAAACACAGATTTTTTCCTCTGTCCAATAAAACTGTTCATAACTGGCTATACTTCTGTAATCAAACATATTTCCAAGCAGAACATATTACTAAAGGAGCAATAGATTGTTGTCTTATTATATAAGGCTTAATTATATATCTGAAATGAATTTGATTGGGATTAGGGAACGTTACAAACCAGAACGGATCAAGGAGGAGAGCAGCACAGAAATAAGAGGGATCGTGAAGCAAGACAAAAATAAAAGTCATTTCACAGGTGGAGCACGTTGTTAAAGGATTACCAAGACAAACTGTTTTAACTTGAATAACATGCGGAGATGAATCATGAACAATAAGACAGAGCAAGTGCATTAAGAAAGTAATTCTGATTTAAGTCTACTCCTAATCTTACGACGGATTAAACGCCAGTGGAAAGACATTCATGTGACGATTGATCAACACTTCACTCGTAACATTACACATTCACGTTTAACAGGGTTAGAAGTTTGCATTCCATCTTCATGACCTCATTTTGATGAGTCATTCAGTGTGTACAATAGGCAAGGGTAAGCCCTAATGTTAACCTATGTTGACTTTTCTTAACTTCGTAAGCCTGATCTTAATCTGAATTTATTAGCAGGCCTCTGTTAGAATCTCCGCAGGCGTGTGCTTAGGTGTGCTAAGAATAAACGGCAAACGTTTGTTTCATTCTATAAATATCTACCTGGATGAAAATCAATAAACTCTTTGAAATAACATTGGCAGTTTCGGTCTAACATGGGGAAGCTTTAGTCATGGGACAAAAATAGATTAGTAAGAGGTGCCGTTTTTGAAGGCCTGTATTTATTTGGATATGGTCTTGAGCGTGGCCATGACGACTCTTATTGTTTACGGGTCATCAAAACTGTGGGTTTCGCTTTTGTCTTTTGTATCCTGATTTCTGCCTCATTAACTGCGAGATATTCTTGCGGGTTGTTTTCCACTATGCTCATCATGGCAGCATTCGCTGTGAGCAGTGATGCTTGCCTTGAAGTTGCCTAAAATAGCACGTGTTTCTGTTTGGTGAATAAAAATAGGTTCATCTTCATTTTTTCTGACACTGCACGTGAAGCTACTTCAGACCCTGCAACAAATAAGGGCAAAAGGATATGATGTCATACTCTCGGTCTTATGTTTTTAAACAGAAATGCATTTTAAAGCCACAGTGTGTAACTTTTTGGGTTACAAATGTACATGACAAAAGTACATGACAGATTGGTGTTCGAAACAGTCTAAGCAGAAAACAAAGCAACTGCATCTTATGTATTTGCGGTATTTTACTGTGTTTTACAGAAGGGAATCAAGAATGTCGTACAGGTGACAACAGAGACATCCTTAATTAATAAACAACAATTCTTTGAATGGCTTTAAATTCTAAACCATTTGAGTTTAGAAGCATCCCAGCTAACAATTTTAGGTTGTAAGAATGTTTCCATTAAGTAACATTATGAATGTTGAATAAATATAAATATTCAGTTTTTTAGATTTACATTAGAATTAACATTAGTGCTTAGCTATAAAACTATATTCAATTATTCTATTATTTTTTTTATTCTGTAAGGTTTGTAAAACATTCCACTAACTACTTAAGAATAATGTTTTGATATATGATATATAATGTCAGAAAAACGCTCTTCTAATGTTACTGCAAGAACTGTTTTGATACCTTTTAAAGAACTGTTGCCAACGTTCTAGAAATGTTCCCTGTTAGCTGGGAAGTTTGTACAATAGCAGTTATTCAATAAATACAACCAACAAAATAACAGCAAACGCACAATGGAAAGAATGCAGGTCTCTCATGTACAGTTTTGGCCAATTTACATGACTAATTGGTTTTCATTCATGGAACTTCACAAAACGTTACTGCAAGAGAAAACAGCAAAGTGCAGCAGGGAACATCTTACGACATTCAATACTGTGTGACGACTTAAAACAAATAAACAGTGTGACTCAGCTGGCTGAACACAAGGAAAAACGCAGCTGATTGATGGAAAGTTCCGTCAGACAGCGTAGATGTAAATGAATATACTTAGTTATCTGTTTGAGTTACAGAGTCAATGCAAAGTACGTTAGAAAGTTCTCCCTAGATGAGGTAGATTTACTCTCTAGATGTTTAACCCACACACACAAACAAACACATCTCACATTATCCTGTCCGGTAAAAACTAGCTTTGTCTAAAAGCTATAAAATTTGTTAACAACCCAAAATTTAATCTTATAAAACTGTTGCTGAGGCCTGATAGTCAGAAAGATACAGCAGATTTAGCGTTGCTAGGGTGGTCCAGGTGGTTGCTAAGGTTTTGGTTTCTAAGGTGTTCTGAGCAGCCTGAAGGAATACACTGAATTTGCTTAACATTGAAAGTTACAGAAATCTTCAGTGAAAATCTACGAAATATTTGATCATCCAAAACCTTAAACCAAATCTGTAAAACAAACAGTAGCAATCTGTCAGAACAGGCTCATGAAAAAAGCTTGAAAAATACAAAATGTAACATTAAATAAGCTCTAGTAACATTACTGCAAGAGCATTTCTGAAACCTCTGAACGCTGTGTTAGCTGAGAGGTTTATACAATAGCAGAATACTGACTTCTTAACACAACACAATAAAGTCACATGACCCATTTATCACCTTAACTGTTTAAACGATTTCACCGGATGCAAGCGCAGCTGTTATAATGGCATATGAATGTGAACAGGTGGGTGTGCGGGAACGCTCGGAACACCAGGAACTTTCCGAAGGGCTAAACGGTTGCTAACACACACGTATCATATTCTACGGTCTTTGAAAGGCATTCGAGAGGAATCTGCATCTATCATCACTTCATTGTTCAATTGTCACTCACTCAAGAGAAACAGGCCTGCTTCATTTTAAGAGCCTGTGCAGAAATGACGGCTCAGGTTGATGATTTCTTACAGCGAGCTTTTGCTAGCTAGCCGTAAAAATGTGCGAAAAATAGGATGATTCCAGTCACAGGCAATGAGCATGTGCTGGAGTGGTGAGTTATTGGAAATGAGTGTTTCCAAACATAATATCTGAGAAAAAGAATCTCTATTAAAAACAATGGCTGCTGCTAATTATCGGTGACAATTAGAGATTAGTGTTGTAATCATTGTGTGTTGCAATAATGACTCTAATGTTAATCTGGCAAATACATGTACAGCTGTTGAAGACAGAGAGTGGAATCATGTAAACATGACGTGTAACTTGAGGGATTAATCTGAATAAATATACAATTGTGCAACTGTATCATTGCCTAGCCTTGCCAAGCCAGACCCACATTGTTGTATTAACCCACAACCTGTTCAAAACCCAAGCTCTGTTGATATAAAACCTCCAAGACAGTAAAACAACCATAAAATATTAAAGGAACGGTTAAAATAATAAAAGCAAAGAAAAAAATCATCATTTACTAACCCGTATATCACTCCAAGCACAATTTATTTTTTTCAGCTTCTGTTTCCCTACAATGAGTAGATGGTGATTTATACATGCTCCCAAGATCCAAAAAGGGTCATAAAAATATATCATATGACCTGTGTGTTATAGTCAAAGTGTTCTGAAGCTACTTGATCACTTTGTGTACATTATCTTTGTGATTTCTGGAGTCTGGCACTATACATCACCCTCCAATCTCATTGTACGGAAAAAGTAACTCTGTTTAACGCATCATTTTACGTCTCTTGGAAGTAACACAGGGTCAGGATGACATGAGGGGGAGTAAATATTTCTAAGAGTGATTCCCTAAACTATAACTGGTGACTTTACATCTTTAAATCTAGTGTGATTTTCACCCGTTGCTGCCAACGGTCTCTTAAAACCTGGAACGGGGATATCTTGAATGTATGTTTTGCTACTGTAGTTAGGATACATGTCCCTATTTCAAAATCAAGAGAGAAGAGAGAAACATTGAAAGTAAACAAAACAGAGCAGGTGTTTTTTTATTAGCTACACTGACTCCACGGAGATCAGGGTGGGGATTGGCCACTGGAAACCACTCCCGAAACCTGGCAAGCTTAAATCAGAAACCCCGGGGGATTATTCTTTCGAAAGAATCCTCCGCATGCGGCAGCAGACTCGGTAAAGATGCACTATCATGTTGTACAATTCCCCCACAGGCTCTGACAGCAGGGCTGGAAATCTGATGAAAGCAAGATGAGTATCGGTTGACTTTTCAGACCGGGTGGAAAACTAAATAGATGAGACACTGATTGCTCTGCTCTGCTCGCCTGTCATTCGTCTTGGCTTGACACAACACAGATCTCTGCCTTAACCACACTCAGATGAACAATGGAGCACCTGCCTGATACATTCTCAACACCCACTCCTGCACATGGCAACCATAAGCTAATGAAGTGTGTCCACTTGAAGGCACGGCACGCAAAACCTGTCAAAACACTAATTGATCAGCAGCCCCAGATGTAGATTGCAGTGACTGTGCTGGATTTAGGAGTTCTGTTCTGTATGGAGTTAAACAGTAACAAAGCTGAATGTGCCACACTTATGATCAAATGAATCTAAATATTTATTAAGCACACATACTGGGGGTGTGGTCACCATAACGTTTGCATCAGGCAGCTTATTCTGGTCAAAAACCACAGACAAATAATACTGTAGTTAAATAGCTCACATTCATTCAAATACTAGTCAAGTGTGTGACTTAAAAACACAAAAATTTAAAGTGTCATTTCCAACCCTCCCTAAGGACTATACAGAAATCATTTACAAATATTCATTCGCCAAGACCTAAAGTACAAGGTGAGGAGCAACACATTCAGGGCATGACTGTATATCTCCTCCTCAGAGTTAAAGGATCTTTAAGCTATTTTAATGGCAAGAAGGTCTCTGGCCAAAAAGCACAGTAATTAATATGTGCAGCACATATTTCAAACCCACTGTAACGGTTCTGAATGTGTGTATTGGTTTAAAGCACTTCTCCGGTCTGTACCACCTCTCGTGAGTCTGAGAGGTTTCAGAGAGTTTGGCTTCAGGGCTCTGTAATCACACGAGCTGAAAACTCTTGATGTGTCACTGAAAGTCACTTTTGCCAACTTTTAGATGAAGGTCTTCAAGCAGCTCTTATTTTGATGATCACCGTGGCAACCCAAATGGAGCTAACGCTTCAGGGAAGGCTGTCAGTCTATCAGCTCTGGTTACCTCATGTACTGGTAGCGATGCAGATAATTTTCTGTCAAGAAAACAACCGTTTGTAAAGGTTCTGTAAGACTCGGAAACTAGCTGGTGCTTTTTTTACATATTAGTATTACCACAAGCTATCGAAGCAGACTGACAATCCCTCCAGCAAAGCCTGTAGAAAATGTTCTAAAACACATGAGGAAATAGAAAAAGAGGTGCAGAAAACCCTGAACAAACTGAGAAACAAGGAGGAAAAATGGCTTTGGCAAATGAATTAAATTGAATTCAATGCATCAGACAAAGCACCAGCAGAGCTTTATCACACACACAAAAACTGGATGATGTTCTGTAGAGAATTACTCCATTAGTTTCATATCTCACCATGGTATAAATCTGCCTTTTAAACCTTTCCTGTTTTTTCCATAAACTATTTAGGTTCTAAATGTGCTTTTGGCCCAGTGGGAAGTGTACCCCACCTTTAGAAGTTTCATTCCTGTTGTGGTCGCTGGCTCGTTTAACATTTTAATTTCTCAATTTATCACTGCAGTTTTGAACTTTGCCTGGAATTTTTTATGTCCTCGCAGTGTGAGATGACGTGCCCGCTGCATGTTACCGCCCCTGTGCAGTTCTGTCACAGCGGTGTGTGTGTGTGTGCGTGTGACCCTGCGCTGCTTCAGTCTTTCTGTGGGCTACTCAATCATAACTACAAAATGGTATTTTCTCCCTCTTTTTTCTCCTCCTATGTAAACAAAAAGTGACTTATCTACTGAGTTAAACTTACCTAATGAATGAAACCTACCGAGTTTAATTCTGTCTCTGAAACTGGCCTTCACCTTTTTACCTCAACTCACTCCTACAGGTATATGTCTACATTCAAGAAAAGAATGACGCCTGATTGCTTCTCTTAAAATGAGGCACCAAATCGCTCTTAGAAACACTCAACACCTATTGAGCTTCTCTCTGGTGCAATGAGTTTCCAGCTTCTACCTGATCTGCTGGGACTTCATCCCTAACTTTTTATTATTTAACATTATTAAGATTGTTACCAAAAAATATCCCCTCCTCTCAAGCTTTTCACCTCTCCCTAACTTCAAAACTATTCCAACTGTGCTTATGTTGGCTCCTAAGGCAAAATGTTAAATGTGCCCTCATTTGTAAGTCGCTTTGGATAAAAGTGTTGTCTAAATGAATTTATGTAATGTCATTGGGTCTCTAATGTCATGCCAGTGCTGGCATTTGAAAGCTCTACCGTATATCACAATGATATCCCTCGACTAGCACGACTGACGGCCGCACACAGGGCAAGAAATGTTTACAAACTCCAGTCTCAAATGCACAGCCATATGTCTGTCTCAAACGACCATTTCTTGTCACCAGAAAACGAATGTGCTTGCACAGCTCCATATGATGAAGAGGGAATAACAAACAGCGTCTGCCTGGCAGGCCCCGTGTGAAGAAGTTAAACAGCTGCCATCTCTAAGCCCCGCTGGATCTCTCCGAAACATTGTATGAAACAAGAAACTGTCTGATTGTCACGCTGCGGTTAACCCTGTGGCTGCTTTTATGTTGAACATGACATTGTGTAGCTTTATTTCATTTTGGTGTGTGTGTCTTTAAGAATTACTTTCACTAAATGCACATTTCACTAAACTGGAAGTAAATGACTGAAATTTGTATTGGTCCAGAAATCTTACTGGTCCAAAATGCCAAACTCACAATGTGCAGCTTATGAAAGCCTCCAGCGTGAAATTTACACCGACTTTATACATGTTCAACAGATGCTAAGATTAGACAATCGTTTTGACATGATATTGAAAAGACTACATCAAAATATCAATGTAATATTAAAAGGGAGCTTCTGTTAATTACTTAGTCAATGCCAACACAAACACACAGATTTTCTGAACTGACACAAACATCTAAAAGTGTTTGGAAAAGTTTCCTATTTTGTGAACCAAGTGTGTGTAGTCAGCATTTTCTTTCGATGGGATGGTCCCAGTCGAAAGCTCAAATCAATGTCATGGGCAAGTCAGGATCTGTTGCCAGGTCTCTGTCTTACAATCAGCCTACAAAAACATGATAAATACACTGCAGGGAACACTTCTCTTCATAAAAAGTCAGAAAATCTTCAAATAATCAAAGACTCGGCTCATGTTGGCTCAAGCTAACCGAACTGACACCAAATCTGACGACGCACCAGGAAGTGTTTTGACCTCCTTTTAGGTAGAGTGCAACAGATTTCGGTTTGTTTAATCATTACCTCTTGTTTTTGTCTTTCTTCTGCTTTGATGTTCTCACAGCGCAGTGTTTCTTGGCTGGGATATGTTAGTTTAAGCCAGGCTTATGCATGTTTTTTCCCTTCAGTGTTTACGCTCACTAAACTTGTGGGATTAAGCCGTGTCTTTAATATTCTCTGTTGCTTCCTTGGCCATGCAGTGGATTATTCATCTTCTCCTTGGCAATTTTAGCACAACTTTCTTCTTGTTTAGCCTTTCTGAGTCTCAGTAATGGCTTTACCAATCCTGTTATTAAACAGTTTTATATCTGTTTGTGCAATAATGTTTTGTTCTGCTTTAGGCCATTAGATGAACTGAAGCTGTGTGCCGGGAGAGTAAGAAGTCAATGGGCACCATCACTGTCTTCATTCACTCTTGCTTCACATAACCTGCCAAAGACAACAGCTCAACAGCCAGTAAATGTACGTGACACGGTAGATTTTTAATGACAATCCCTTTGAAGGCTGATGAATGATCTGTCTTTGATCACAGATTAGTTTTATATGGAGCGTAGTGTGTGGCCTGGAAACAACCAGTTCACCTTCTGGAGATTAACTGCACAACATTAGAATGTCCTCTGCATTCATGTGCTGATATTAATCTTAAACATGTTCTGCTCTCCAAACAACAAGAATTTAGGAATGGATGAGCCATCAGCTATTATTCTTATGAATCTGAAGCCAGAGTAAAATTCCCTGCACCCACTTTACACTTCTTTCCTCAAGCACAATTTGAGAGCTTATAAACTCAAGCGGTAGTAAAATATTAGATAAATATATGATCCCATGTGGGCTCTGTTCCAAAACCTAGTGAGCTGCCTTTGTGTTAACTGCCTCTATAGACAGCAGAACAGTTAAAAGGATAATTCTATACAGGAAGAAATTGTTTCAATCAAATTTGAATTCTTTGAGTTTTTCCAGCAATGAACTATTTAAATCATCATAAAAAATAATTTACACAAAACCTTAGAAAAAGCAAAATCGTGTCAGGAGCTCACTGACAACAACACATTTAAATGCTGTCTACATAGAAAGGTTTTGGAACAGACCCAAATGTTACATTACCTGTTGACTTACAATGCTGACGTTACTGCTGACTGCTGTTTATCTAAATTCTAACGACACAATGAAAAGATTATTTTTGTATGTTCTGCCTGGTCCTGTTACAATCAGCTGTGACCATGTGGCAGTGTTGGAGTTGGAGGTTAGTCACCTCACCTCACAGCTGTGGGCTAACTTCACCACCAGTTCTGTCACGCTTAGGAATAATTCACCCGAAATGAAAATTCTGTCATCATTTACTCGTTCCAAAATCCATATGATTTCATTTTTCCCTCCGTGCGACACAAAAGAAGACGTTTAACAGAATCACTGAGGGACCTTTTCTCATATGTGCTCAAATCCACTCAAAAGGTTTGAATGAATACATGACTATCAGCCAACAATAACTTATTAAATTCTAAAATTAAACTGTGTTTTGGTGCTTTTATTGTCTGTTAACTATGATTGTATGGGCAGGCACACCTCCAAGAGTCTACTAAACCTTTCGCTCTGTTTGACAGTTGAAAGACATGGAACCACCTTAGAGTGAGTAAATGATGATTTTATATTTTTAGGTGTATGATTCTTTATGTAAGATGCTGTGATTACAGCCCAAGGGTCTGAGTAAACACAGGTCAGCACAGACCCAGCTAACAGGGAATGTTTTTAGAACACTGGCTAACATTGTCAAAAAGTTCTCTCCAAGTTATTAAAAATGTTCTTGCAGTAACAGTACTAGAAATTGTATATATCATATCAAAAACGTGACTTAAGTTGTTAGCTGAATGTTTTAAAAAGTATTACAGTATTTTAAAAATGTTCAAATAATGTTCCTATAACCAAGCAATAAGATTAATCTAAAAAACTGGACGTTTTAAACGTTCCTAAACTTTTAAAACAACATCTTTAATGTTTTTGTTAGTTAACGGAAACATTATGGAAACATTATTACAACCTAATATTGTTAGCTGGGGAGTCCTGCTAACCCTGAGTTATTGTCTAGTCCATGGAAATCTGCAGCCAGAACCCAAAGCCAAGGGCAGAAGTTGGGCCAGCCAGCAGGTGCAGAGGCTGATTAGCTCTGCAGGCATTAGAGGATTAA
Source organism: Botia almorhae (assembly GCA_036877575.1). Classification (NCBI taxonomy): domain Eukaryota; kingdom Metazoa; phylum Chordata; class Actinopteri; order Cypriniformes; family Botiidae; genus Botia; species Botia almorhae. The sequence continues at coordinate 49,333 of JAZGTJ010000862.1, read as the reverse complement.
TAACCTGATTGGTGGCTCTCAGAAGGAAGCCCAACTAGCTCCAATATTGTGAACATAGCTGAAGCCATGAGGGTATCATTCCTGGAATGAAGGGTTCAAGTGAAGCCTGATCTCCCAGTGCCAGGTGCAGGGGAACCCAGAGGTGCTGGGATTTATGAAGAAACCTGAGCATCTGCAGGCACGTCAAGTCAATCCCAAAACGAGGCATGTATGCGCTAGCACACCATCACACACTGATACACACAGTCTCTCAGGTCAAATCACTTCTCTCATCTACCCTTGTTTATTCATGGGAACGGGTGTTTATTTATTAAAGAATGACTCGAAACATTTGATGGTGCTGGTATACAGCTCTGTGGTTATGTCTGTTAAAGTGATCTGTGTAAAGACCACATTGAAAAAAGCATAAGCCACAAGGCACATTTAATAATCATCTTAGCTTAATCCCGTGAAAAATGCTGTATCAGATCCAAAAATCAGACTGGGGGAATGATAAGAAATCAGATATTCATGAAATCTGAAACTCACACACACCTACGTGATGGACGACAGCACTGTTGATATTTCACCTCGTTTTATAAACTTCTGCACAAATAAAATATCATGTTTTGGTTTTGAAATATAATTTGGGACTCACTGAACTGAAAACAAAGGAATCTGATCACCTGAGGTTCGAGATCACCAGAACTGTTTATATTTCAGTAGGTTTGGAACTGAAATATATTTTGTTTTATTCAAGTTTAAAGATCTTTTGCAGATCCCACATTTAAAGAAATAGTTACACCCAAAGTGAAACTTCTGTCATGATTTACTCATTTGATTATCATATGATTACTGAGAACCTGGAGTGGAGAACATGAGTCTTTTTGGCTAGCTTTATTTAATGCTTTTCATGTAGTCATTTTTGTAGATTACCAATCAAGCGCTTTGTAAACTGTCTTTGTATAAAAAGAGACGTGAAAATTCATATTAAAACATTATACTGTATTGTATTGTATTGTAACAACACGAGGAAATGATGATGAGTAAATGACAACTGAATTTTTATTTTTGGGTGAACTGTCCCTTTAACATTTTCGGTTGTTTCTTCTTAGTCCAAAACCTCTGAACAAACCACAGGATCCGAGACAATGAAGCAGATTTGTTGTGTGCAGTATTTTGGAAATCTGTCTGCTCTCTGACATCAGAGTCTGAGCGTCACACACACTTATGATCATTTAGCTGCTGCCGCACTCTCAACATATTGGACTGTAAATGGCTTTACATGTCAGTGTCTCGTAAACGTGTCATTCCAAGAAAAGTCTTTTGTGTTCCTCATTAACATGTGTCAACTATTATTTAAACAATAAATAACTCTTTCATAACATATGTTATGAAAAATACCAATAATTACACAATAAAAGTCCAGCATTTTTATTTTATTTTAAAATGTTTTAGTGTCTTTTAGCTGATCCCATGCCCTACATTTCCAAATTCTCATTGCTATAATAGCAAATATGGACATTTTATAATACAATAAAATCTGATATTTTGTATTTATTCTTTCCATATATTTTGTTAGACTTTAGTGTTCATAATATGTATATTTATTTTTCCTGAGATGCAATTTATTGGCCCTTTAAGGCATTCGTTTCTCTGATTGAATGTTTAAGAAATGTACCATAAAAGTCACTGTTTCATGGAATGACCCACAACCTGATTTTCTGGATGACTGTAAAGGATTTTAGGAAAATAAAATTAAAGGAAATTTACTGGCCTGCTCTTACTAACTCATGTTCACTTTATTAACACCCCCCGGCCCCTCCCCTAACTTTTCCCAAAAATCTGATCTCAGCAGCAGTCCAACCTCTATCTTTTCCCGTTATCCAGCCCATCCCGGGCTTTTCCTTTTTCCAGCGCATGATGTAATGCTAGAACAAGACCTGAGTGATACAAGCCTTAACAAAGAGAACGAGATATTTTTTTCACGCATGAAATCTTGATAGAAGAGCATCAGAGAGAGAGAGAGAGACAGAGAGAGAGAGACAGAGAGGGGGAGAGCGCATTAAAGTGAGCGAGAAAGGCACTTGTTGATTACTACTGATACTGTTGATTAGTACTGATTACTGTGATAACTCAGATGACTGTAGCATAACAAGCTCTTGATTGGTCTCCCAATGTTACACTACAGTGTCATGAGAAAGGAATTTGAAACACAGCGGAGGGCCGGCGAGGATTGAACATTAACGTTTACCTACTCACTCATCTCATGGTTTGATCCACACATGTATGCACCAGTTGCCTCTGCTACATCATGGTTTATTTTTACCCCGACTCTCGGTAAGTGAGCGAGGAGCCATCTAACCGATGTTTTGATGTTTCAGACCAAAACACAGCAATTTCTTAAAAATAAATTACAATCTCACAGACTCTGATGTCAGCCGGAGCCCTTGAACCTGCTGGCCCCTGAGGAAGATCTCATTAATAGACAGCAACTGGAGATTTCTGCAAGAAACAGGCCTCGCATATCTTTAGAGTTTTAGAGAAGATCTCAATAATACCTTCAATTATGTTGACGTTAGCAGAGAACCCACCAATGTCCTATTCAAAAGTGTGATATTTCAGTATGAACTTTGTAATTAAACCTAACAAAACAAAATTCTCTGAGCTATTCTATTCAAGTTAATGTTACAGCTCTGTACTCTTACTGTATGTTAACAACCAGCTAATTTGAGTTTATTTTTATTTCTTCTAAGTGCTTTTAAAAGAAACATCAGACAAAGTTGATCCTTTAATGAGACATAACTGAAACATAACTTCATTGCATTTCTTAAAAAATGATGACTCACACTGCACTCACTCATTTACTCCAATCAAATCCTCTCTAGCATGAGAATGCCCCTCCCCCTATACCACTGTAATTAACAAAACTGCCTACACTGCAAGTGCTTGACATTTCACCAGTTCTTGTTCTGGGACCGCATCACTTACAAATTAAGCTTTGACTTAACTGATAGGAAACAGACCTAACGGCCTCCCAAGCAATTTCGCCACAGCAGAGCTCACAGGGGAATCTGGAAACTCTAGAAAGTGTGAATGAATTCAGAGCTCTCCCTATTGACAAAAAAGGGAACATGGAAGATGTTATAATGCAGAAGCTGTGGAAGCTGTCTGAGAACTAGCGGGGACCCGTAAGCTGTACACATGCACATAATGCCTGTTGGGTATAGAAGCTCTTGGCACAGATTTCAGTTAAGTAGAGTTGTTACTCTCAGACTTGTAAAATCACTGTCTTGTTATTTTACAAACACCCTCACACACACACACAATGCCCCTCAGTGGCACTACAGGTCCACCCCCATGTCCCATTGGGCCACTCGCTGGGACCCATAAATCTGTAAGCACACTGAATTCTTCTGCAGGCCGTGTACAGTTGCAGCCTCGGAGGTGTTTTCCTGTGGCTTCATATAACATTTTGTCTTTGCTGTGGTCTGTTTGCTGTGGTCTATCTGGGGTACATTACTGTTGCTCTGACATGGGATGGGACGTCTGTGGGTGACGCCCCTCATTTTAACACATGGAGAAGAGACGGTTTCTCTTTTCATTCTTTGTTTTGATGTCTAAACTGAACACATTACTTTTTAACCTCATGAAACGCATGCTGGTCAGAGATAGGAATAATATATTCCAGGCCACAAAACAATTCCTACTTATATCCTCAAATCAAAACAAGATATCATAACATATCGTATCTAAAACTTTTTTTTACAATGATTTTAAAAGTCAGATGTAATAACTGTGACAGAATGATATTATAAATAAGGAATCTTACTGATTTTAAATGAGTAAATAAATAAACCTGTTTATCTACCATAATGTGATGATACTTTCTTTATTAGACAACCTTATTGGACAATATTATAAAACATCTGGATGCTGCTTGGTCAACAGGGTTTTCCATCCATGCTGAAATACACATTATAGTAACAGACATGACACAAAACACCTGTTCACCAAACTACTGTATAGATTATTGCCCAGAACACACAGAAGCCAGCTGATGAATCTGCCTAATAAAATAAGATTTTAACAAGCAACCATTTCAAATAATGCGCAGCAGCTAGCACTCTGTTCCAGTGGTAGGTGAATGAGTAAGAGGGTTGTGTAGCAGGCAGGTAACCTCCTGCCCACTGGCACTGCTGACTATAGCCAGAGGCTTGTTTACATCTAAGTCTGCACTTGAACTTAGTCAGTTCAGCCTGACAAGAGACAAGCACACAAGATCATGCCTGCCTTGAAAGAGAGCTCTCTCTCTCTCTCTATATATATATATAGGCAAAGCTACACACTTCTCTTTGAGCTATACTGTACTTATTTAATTTTCCTGACAGAGGTTTATTAATCACATGTCTTGATCGCGTTGAGTTTGGATTCGAGCTTTAATTTTGGGTGTGTTTCCAGTAATTCATCTTGATGCCTCTGTGTTTGCGTGTGGTCAAACATAACAGGCGTCAAAACCATTCAGAACTTTCCACCTCTGACGCTGACGAACCAAACCTGCCAGCCAGCTGTATTCTCAGAATATACTGTAATGTACAGTAACACATCAGAACTGTGAATTAACTGGGAAGTCAAAACAAAACAAGCTGTCCTTGTTTCAGTGTGAAGTGGGTGAGTCAGCCACAGCGTTCTGGAGTTTATTTGCATTTGTTTTCTGTTTCCATTGAGCTGTTGAGACTTTGATGAACATCGTTCTGAGAAGAAACTGAACTCATTGAACTGTGTCACACGACGTGCTGAGTCGACACGATTCAGAGCCAACTCTTAGTTCTCATATATAGAGTAAGAACTGTTCACGGTCTGAGCAACAGATTCAGAGCTCAGACACTGAGCACTCACACAGACTCACAGTGTCAGACAGTACAGAAAATACACTTGTCGTTTCCACATCTATCAATGCTTCTAGAATTCTAGCTTAGATAGAAAACTGGAAAATTAGTCTAGAGAAATGTGTGACTCTGTGGGTGTAGCAGTGGCTTCGGGCTAAAGCAGCAGGTCCAGACTACAGTCTGGATGTCATCACAGTGGATCAGAACAGGGTCACTGGCACACAGCAGAGAAAAGCGTGCCCAGTGCTTCCGGCGGACAGAAGGTTTAGGCCAGCCAAAGGAATATATGATTTTAAACCCTCTCTTTTTATCATCTCCATTATTGCAGCACTGAAACCCAAGCAGCAGTGCTTCATTTACTGCATATTTACAGCAGCTGAGATCGGCACATGGCAGTCAATGAAGGAATCTGCCAAAGGGAAACATGTTTTGCTAAGCTCTGTACACGCAGATAGTGATATGTTTAGAGAACCGCTGCTGAAGTTCACCTGGAACGCAGTAAATATCCTCTCAGAAATGATTAAAGACATCATGTGCGGTTTGTGTTTGTTAAAATATCACCTGAAATAAAGTTTCTCTTTGTTGCTTAACACAAACTTATGCATCTCAATTCTCCACTGGGTTAAAAACAAAAAAGTGGTTTTATGAAACCCCATTTCACCGAGTTCATTGGACTATGAAAACAAACTCAAACCTCCACTCCACAAAGGCTATTGGAAGGCTATGGATGGGGCAGTTAAAAACTACTTTTAATTTGACAGAAAACTTACAACAAAGCACTCTTTCACATGTAAAGATGTTTAAAAGACGTCTTAAAGACATATCTGCAAAAAACTGTGCTGAGCAAACTGCATTCAATGTTAACTTTGGTCAATGCTAACTGTTTATCGATGTTTACATTGTAACCTAATTTGCCTAGAAGTATCAGATGCTAAACTAATGCATACAGCGCATGCCAATAAATACGGGCCCAATTCATTCGTAGTCCCAAAATCTGACATTTAATGAAAAGAGGCCAAAAAGCATTTACTGCGTGCCAGCTGAAGTGCCTGTAGCTCTCGGCGCTAATGTGACAGAATTACTTTTTGCCACACGCATTTTCATGAAAGACAGGTGCCTCCATCCAGCACTTCATTCTGTTTCATCATGTTTTGCTTTGTGTCCATCAAAGCTTCAACAGTGGAAAGGCAACAGTTCTTTTAATGAACTCTCTGCATTTGTTGCAACAGTCTGTTCTTTGTGGCAGCATTGGAAGACTGACAATCTGCATGTTGCCATCACTGGGCTGCAACAATGACAAGCATCAGGATATCTAAACTGAAAGGCTGTTTTGCTTGGCCTGGATCAGTGCCTAGCATTTGCGTGCCCTCTGCAAGATTCTGGTACAGTTGCGGTACTGGAAAGCTACTTCTGAAATGGCAGCTTGCCAAGCTGCAATCTTCTCATGATTTATAACTTGTAATAAAAAGGACCTAAAAAAAACATTGAAAATAAAAAGCTACATTACAAACTACTAAGAAAAAGCAGCTGAACTACAGTTAATTTATTTAAAAGGACAGTTGTGCAGTTAGTTAATTGGTAAAAAGACCACTTAAGTGCTTCGAAAATCATTCCATGCAACTGATTTGATTGTTTACAGCTATATCTTATTTCTCGCAAAAACAATAAGGATCTCAATTAGGGTAAGAAACTTTTTCACCATAAATACAACTAAAACAACCAGAAAACACCATAACTTCAATTCAAAAACATTTATTTTGCTACTAAATAGGGCATAAAATACACGCAGTGGCAAACACATTCACTAACATAATTTGGATGCTGCAATATGTGAAAGTTTGAGAGCCTTTATTGCTTTAGTCTTCAGTGCAGCTTCATGCACAATATAATGTGACATAAACAAGTATTTATCAAGCCGTCTATACCAGAGTCTAAACCAGCCTCTTGTTATTGGAAAAGTCACTTTATTTTGGAGATGGGCAACAAGGTCACGCTGCATCAATATGTAATTAAGTCATGAGCATTGCTAAGTTACTCTACAAAACTGCACTGGCGACAATGAAAGCAGCAGCTCGATCTAAACAGGCACTTTTGCTTTGTTTTATGCCACCAGCAGTTACCAGAATGCAGCAGGGGTGCAAATCAACCGCCTAGATTCATGAAATGGCTTGGTTGCACGAGAAGGGCGTAGCTGGAGATTTCACCCCCATTAGTGTGATGAAGTTCTGTCCAGGGCAGAGGACAGCTGTCTTTGTGGGCCTGGTTTCCAGTCTGCAAGAACGGTTCGTGCGTTACCGGATGAGCAGTGAGAGTTTACACAAACATGCCCCTCCTCTGTGATGCCTCTCTGGGGGAAACTTTCATTATGATAGTATCATAAGCAAACATCAGGCTACAGGAAAGGGTTTGACAATTAAATGGACATTAAAAATCGACCTTATTACTCACTGGCTTTCACAGCGCGAGCCTGCACACAGAGAAGCAGAGAGGACCCAGCAGAGGAGGGGTTTGCTAGAAACTGCGACCCACAAGAATTTTGTAATGGATGATGTCATGGTGAAGCTCTGAGAATAGCCGGAATCGCATTAAAATTGCATTAAAGGAGCCAGACAGTTTAGCTGTTGCCACACAGCCGAATACCTGATGCCACTTTCATGCACACAAAATAACTGAAATATCTTCTGAATGTCATACAGAGATGATATGAGGGAAACTTGATCTTCTGCAGTAATTTTATTACAGTGAAAAGGATCTCGATATTTATTTTTAAGTTAACGTGAGCTTTCAAGACAATAAAAGGAACCAAATTTCTGACCTTACAGGGCTAATAACTATAACTACTGTAACTATACCCATACCATATACCATAAACATACTTTGTACAGAAGAAAATGCAGAAAGAAACATTTATTGAAGAACATTACATATATTTTTAAAACAGCATATTGCACAATGTCTTAAATAAACTCTTCACACAGAAATATTACTGCATGTGAAAAGAATCACACAATCAACATTCATCAATAGACGACAGCTGGAACTGAAGCGCATATCCAATTCATGTGAGAGGTATGTGCTTTTATAGGGTGTACTTATTGTACTTCCATACTGCTAACTGACTTTACAACAGGCAAACTGACAAGCTAATTTTACTCGTTCTGAGGTCAGTTTTTCTTCTTTAGTCACACACTGGAAGTCTAACATGAAACAAGACTCCAGCTCTGTTCCATGTCAGTATCCTTTACTAACTGGATTTGTAAAGCATTTGAAAGTGCAGCCGCACTGGTCCAGAGGAAGATACTTTAATCCCTCTACTTTGTTCCTGGGGCTCGGGTTCATGGGAAGAGGGCAGTGCCAGGGGAGAACTGGCCCGGAAACAAGACTCCCCTCGGCTGCTTCTTTTCCCATAATGCACCTGAGTACACAGACTTACACTCAATCTGGAATATTCTATTGAATGTATACTGACATCAAAACAGCTGCTGCACATTTAAAACGAAGAGAACCGGCCTTCACACAATGTATCCACTCTGTTCTCAAAGCACTCCGATTCTTTCCTCTCCCGTCTCTCTTTGGCTCTGTTCCAGATCCCAGTGCACTGCCTTGTCCATCCTAACTGAAACCAAACCTTGAAGGTGCATATCTGGAACGCCCTTCATAGACAGCAACTCTGTGCATAATACGAGAACTACACTGGCCAAATCAGAGTCAAGTCCCTTGAATCCCTTACAAGGCAAGTAAAGTTCACCTGGTGGTCATCTTGGTGTCACCCTGAGCAGCTGTTTTCTAAGAATACAAAGAAGTTCCCTTGTGCTTTAAAAAGAAACACAAAAATCTCTTTAAACTGCCTGGCAAGATTATGTTTCAATAATATATTCTTAAATAATAAAGTCAAATCTGACAATGATAAATCTAGCATCTTTAGACTCGCTTTGTCGCCCTAACAAGATGTCTATGTAGGCAGCTCACTAGGTTTTGGAACAGATCCATTTTCATTTTTCTGTTTTTACAGCGATAAAGATGATGAAGAACAGCTGAAGAATGAACAGATGAAGAAATTTTGTTGGTAACGTTTAAATTCAAGAGTTTGGAGCAGAAGTCTCTGTTCAAATAAAAATGTACTATTAGGAACAAGGTAGCTGGGCTTCCTTCCGTGTGCTGAATGGTTCCACAGCATTACACAGGAATTTATGGGCCTGAAAATAACTACCAAAGCAATTATAGTGTTCCCTGGTTAATAACTAACCATGACCATCCATAATTTAATGCAGTATCTGCTGAATAAGTCAAAAAGACAATAACAGGTCAAGCCGAACTAAAAGACATGAATATATCAGAAAAGCAATTGAAGCCAAAGGCCACTGTTGCTCTGAAAAGACGCTCACCTGGGGCCAAACACAATGGCTTTGCTCCAATATTTAATAAAACTTCCTTATTATCTACCACCTATACAGAGTAGATTCTTTTCAAGGTAGCGTCCAATCCAAGACATAATCTTATAATGGACTGATCATTAATTCTCCACACAGTAATACTGAACAGTAATCATAGTTAACAGCAATAGTTTGGCATGTGCACGTTGCCAAGTTAATGACATAAAAAATACATAAAACGTGCAAATATATTCTATTTATTTTTATCCCCCTAACTATTGTTATTCATTTTTTACTTGGTCTGTCATATAGACTTATTTTTCCGCTCACCACAATGCATCATAGAATTGCCTTCTCTGTCTTAACAAGCACTCGTAAACATACAAAATGTACATATTTAAAATGTTAGGGTTCTCTTATTGACTCGCCTTTATTGTTGAGTAAACTAACTGTATACCATTGCTCCAGCAGGTATCTGAAGAGTATTCATTTAATACTTAAATAACAGACAACCACAAAACCAGCACGACCGGAGTAAAACAACAGGCCCCATCAGTTGCTGTTGCACGATGTTCTAACAGCGTTACAGAACAACACCTTGAAACGTGAGATGCCTTCGCTTACTGGTTGCCATAGTGACAGAGGCAGCTTGTCCTCCGAACCTGGATTTGTAATAAAAGCCCTTTACATCATACTTGACGTGTAATACGCACGTCATATTTAATTATATTCCACCACAATTACGTTAAAGGTGTCAAAAAAACAGCACAGCAAAACGAACGTGTTTCAACCGTCCCCGCCCCAAAAAACGCCTTTAAATGGGCTGGTGTTGTTACATCCACCCTCACAAACGCATTCCTTTCCGTACCACAGAAATAAACATTTCACAAATACTTAAACACAGAGCTACAAATAAAGAATACTGAAACATCATCGCCTAGTGTACACGCAAGCACCTGTCACATTCATATTTACAGAAATTACAATATAAATGACAGGAATCTATACTTTGTAAAACAGACTCTTGATCAGTATTGTATTGCGGTAAACAGAAGTCACAATACGGTCGTACCTGATTCGCATCAGCTCCGCTCGTGCTCGTGCTCGTGCTCATGTTTTCACGCAGTCAATCCCACAATTCCAGAGCGTGACGCGCGGTTACCATAGAAACGATCTGAATACGTTCGCGCAGAACGTTCAGCGAGCGTTTTTATTAGTTTAGCTGGAACAACAGCGCCGTGCTCTTCTGGTGGATTGTTTGTAAAAGTCCTTCATTAATATCTGACGGATAAAAAATCCTATAAATTGTTTTAAATAAATACATTGTAAATAAATAAATTATTTATTTATCCCTGCTAGCTGTCCGCATTTGTATGGTCCATTGTAACGGACCCGACTCAGTCACTGGAACCCTGCATTTGTTGAATTACAAGGCATTTGATTTGCTCGTGATTAAACACTGAACAAAAGAAGCCTGTAGCATCATTTCATCAATCGGCGCTTTATCACTGTATGTGTTATTGAAGAGAAGCTGCTATTGTGATAAGTCATAGTTTACAGAGAAGATGTCTGGCTGTGATCCAGTTCTTGTGAAACCAGCATACTGGGTTACTGAAGTGTGAGTGCAGAGCTCTGTGCCAGCTCTATTGTTCTGTAGCGTGGAAAGACGAGGGGTAATGCAGAACAAAAGACTGGCTTCTTTCTCAGGCCCGCAGCCATGAGCTCCTGGCAGGAGACTGTATCTTTCAGGGTGAAATGAAGGTGCCGTTGCTTTAGGCGCCTTATGGAGACACCCATGATTCTTGTCTCTGTTCATAAACTGTAAGATCTGAAGATCGTTGAACCAGAATCAGTCTCCAGATTCTAACTGGACGAGTCACATACAAAGCTGTTGTAAAATGCACATAAACGTACACCTGTAACCACACAATATAGCTGAAGTTTGGCAGAAGAACCGTGTAGTCTGATTATTAATATAAATGTAAATATTGATTGTACATTACTGGCTATTATTATATATATATTGCTGTTCCCTTTATAAAAGACGTCTTACGGTTGACATCTGTGTGTTACAAAGATTTTGACCTTTTCTGCTGTATGTCTTACCTGTACTGTTGCTTATATTAATAAACCGTGAACAGTTCTGTTCAATACAACATTGCAGCTTTGATACAATCCACAATGTAGTCACAGCTCTGACACAAAACTCAGAGCTCTCTTAGCTGCTCATAGTTTTGTTGCATAGCAACATTTAATGATGTCAGGAACTATATTTAAGGTTCCTGTGCCTTTTGACCAATTAACTTCCACGATTTTTCAATCAATTTTCTGGTCCCTTTGAGTAAAGGATGAGGAAATCGTTGTATATACTCATAAAGCTCAGTATCTACTCTGTGAGTTCTATTAGAGCTGCACATAACTACCTCCATGCATATCATAGAAGATGTATTTTTAGGAGTGAATTAGGCCTGGAAATCACATTTATTCCTCATATTTACCTGCAAAATATGTCCAGCATATACAAAAGCAAGCAGAAAGGATGTTGCTAAGTAACTTCTTTCTCTCCACTGTGGACAAAACTTACTCAGTGTCAGTGTGTCTTTCAAAAAGACGGATGACATAGAAGCTGATGATAGAAACAGCTTTGGGCAAAATGTCTCAGTGGAAATACAGCGTGTATTTGACAGATGACCTCCGCTCTGCCAGCCTGATGTGTTAAGATAATAAAAACACACAGTCGTATGTCTGCCACAGACAACTAGGGCTGAGCGATATGACAGTATTTATCATGCGATGGTGGAAATGTGTCAACTTAAAGACACTTTGCTATACCGCAGTACATATTATAGTGATTTATATAACCCCTATAACCCCCACTCTGTGCAAATCAAGTGTTTGATGAGGCTGCGGGCCATACCAAATAAATACACTGTACCAAGTGAAATGACATGGTACAGATATCCCTGCTGAGTGTGTAGGGCCCAGTGCTTCTATACACTGCGAGCATATAGACTCTCATCTCTTGTTATTGTGCCACATGGCTGCTCTTGGTGCTGCCTGTCTACGTCTGTCCCTACACAGATAACAATTTTAGGTTGTAAGAACCTTAATTTCGAGTAAGTGACGAAAACGTTAAAAATGTTATTTTGAAAGTTCTTGGACGTTCAAAAAGTCCAGATGTTGTATTAATGTTATTGCTTGGAACATTGCTTTTTACTGTAAACTAAATTCTGTAACATTTTTAAAATGTTCTACTACTTAAGAATAATGCTTTTGATATGGATGATATATAATGTTAAAAACGTTTTACTAAAATTACTGCAGGAAAGTTAGGGAACATTAGCCAACGTTCTTAAAATGTTTCCTGGTAGCTGGGACTGTCCATGTGTATCTGCATTACTGCCATGTTTAGATAGCTCCACTAGTGCTTAGCAACAACGCTTTAAAAACAAACATACTCAATGGAAATGATCCCAAAACCTGTTATCAAGCCCTAGTTTTCACACACTTACAGCCCATTCTGTTCGGCCCCATCACTCGCCATGTCCTGCTGAGTGCTGAGAGCCCTCACTCCCAGCTTTCCAAAACACCTCGTCCACAGACAGGCAGAACCAGGAGCAGCCATGTAGCACAATAACAAGACAAGCGAGTCTTCAAAAGTGTACACTCGTCCAGTCCCTAATCTTATTCATACTCAGTCAAACAGATTCAATTCCTGTTTACTATCCCAGCATAATGACAGTACAGTAGGAAGAATTTGAAAATGTATATGCTGCTACGTAATTATAGGCTTCTCTTACATTTCTTTCACCATAAAGAAACTGGCAACAGGTTAAACAAACAATGCACAAATAGATTTTACTGTTGTTCCTTATTTTGTTTTTTAATTACGTCCACTTATAATGTTAGTAAAATTATCTGCACCATTTCTTTTAGTTTTCTTGACCATTTTCCACCCTCTGTCTGACCCTTAAAAGGCCATAAAGAACCGCAGAAAAAAGCCTATTTCAATATGTCAACATAGTTTAACTCTGCCTAAGTAAGAAGCTGCTGTCAAGTCAAACACAGTTTTTTAATAACAGCCTCCTTTCAAAGCTCTTATATGAATACCTATTTTGTCTCTAAAGATCAAGTAAAATTTGATTCGTGATATGACCGCTTTAATTGAGCACTGAAAGCAACCTGCTCCACAAATAACTATTTTAAAGTTTGTTAAAAAGTTAACGAGGCTGTATTAAATATATACGTCGTTCTCTGTCCCACAGGCACTTAAAGCTCTGTAAGCATTGCAGCATCACCAGGGATGTGAAAATCTCTCCATGGGCTCTTGTAAATGCCTTGGGCAGGAGATGGGAAGTGAAAAATGTCAGAATTAGCCCCTAGGAAAACAGCGCAGGTTCTTTAACACGAGTCACAGCGCTGTTGAGCAGAAGGAAAAGCACTTTTCTTCACCTCACCATCAGCTCTGGAATCCTGCTCTTTTTCCAGATGGCCAAACACACAGCATGAAGCTTCGCTTCCGCCAGCACCTCCAGCTGTCCAGTTCTGCTGCGGGGGCATTGAGAACCATCGAGCTGATCACAGGGGACCAATCTGCAGGGCCATGGAACTTTCTGCCCAGTTCCCGGCAAACGACTTCATTGTTTTATTATAGAAGAGGGTCCCATGTCATTCTGGAGCTCAAGATCATCAGGGTGTTGATTGGAGCGGTCCAAGCTGTGGCCTCACATAGACAGGGCCCACGTGCTCAGTCCACATAAGTTTGAGGTCCAGGGGTTTCTAGGAGTCAAGTGTTACACAGACATGGCATATAGATTTTTTGTATTCTGTTCATTTATATATTACCCTTAAACCTTTTGTGCTGTTACTGGAAAATGAAGTAAAGAAAATAACAAGCCCACATAACCGACCACATTAATATACGATCCAGACAAAAGCATGCAAGAACAATTTATTACCTCGCACAGTTTTAATTCATTGACTTGCAGGAATTTGCAGAGCAGAAAACATGCAAATGAAAAGGATTTGGCTTCGTGTCATCGCTCTGGTTTTATTTTTATAGAGACGGAACACGCTGCGGGCACAACTTCATTTCCTGAAGGGTGCAAAAAACATTTCATTTCTGAGCCTTCACAAGCATTTGAGCATCTAAATGAATAAATGTCATGTACATCTAAATGAGGCACTACACACATTACTGTATGTTTTCTTTTGAATCTGTTACACATGTAACCTCACAGGACCTTATGAAAAGTGTTTCAGGAACACAAAGGTTGGTGAGGTGTAGTTGTGGCCCTTCGTGTCCACCGGCATGGAAGAAATCCATTCAGTAATGCCGGAGGTCTGCTGCTTTGGGTATGTGTCTGTAAAATGTACGTACAGTACAGCACTGTGCTTGTCTTCAGTATGATGTATGACTGTTTTCCATACACTCAATAAAGTAAAGATGCACACTATATAGAATATATATGGTCTCAGTTTAATGCACTTTTGTTAAACCGCCAAAAGCCTAGCCACAATGAAATCATGCCAGCCACGATTATATACAGTTAAACAGAAATTACATCTGAAGAAATTTCACAGATTTCTGCAGAACTGGAACATAAATTTGCACTTTTACAAAAGAATGTGTATCTCTCTAGCGCTAACCTGCATGCATATTAAATATTGTGGGCAATCTGACTGTTCCATTTAATACATTGTAGCATACATGATTACCCCTTTTGTTACAATTTCAGGTTGTAAAAACATTTCCCTAATGTTTCCATTAAGTAACAACAACATTATTTTGAAAGGTCAAAATGTTCAGTTAGGGTGTATCATGCATGCTTGCTTGCTCCGCACCACTCTGAATCCCATAAACCTCTGCACAGGCTCTGTGTCAGTCTGCAGGTATGAAACACAGGAAATTACATCAATCTGCTTATCAGACAGTTCTACAAGAAAGAGCATGACTTGATGAGATGCAGGATTTGAGAGATGAGGAACATCTTATGTTCTGTGAGACACATGCAGATTAGCCGGATGGGCCACGGGCCAGCTATTCTATAAATGAGCTGTCAAACCTGCTGATCTTTAGATTTGTCTCCTTGTCTGGTTTGTGTGTTTCACCAGGGGTCTCGTCCACATATGTTTCCAATCAAAGCTTCTAAAGGAGATCTGAGCCGTCCTTAAAAACCAGCTCATCGTCGTACATCAACCAGAGGGAAAATTGCAGATTTCAGACCATTTAGTATCACAAAAAGCAATACTTGTCACGATAATTATGCATCCTCAATAATGTCAGGCTATTTAGGAGTATTTTTGGGGGTTAAGAGTGCACCATATCGTTTTTTGTCTCTGGAATGTGAGTCTAAGTGATGGCATTAGGTTAGATTGTGAGCCAGACATCTTAAAGACAAACTCAATCTGTCCATCCAGTAAACGGGCGCAGGTCCCAGTCAAAACAGCTGCTGCTGGACGCCTCATTTTGAGGATGAATAATCACCTCCAGGTGTTCAACCTCGATGTGAAATACAAATCCTTTAACAGTTCACATTATTCATGAGAATCACGCTTCACAATTCACATGACATCTAGATAAATAAAAAAACTCAGATACTGTTACTGTAATCCCAAGCTACCAATTTTAGGTTGCAAGAACATTTCCCTAACGTTTCCATCATGGAAGAAGATTGAACTAACGTTCAAAACAGCCAGTTTATACGTGGTATTAATGCTATAGCGTGGTTATAAAAACATTATTTTAATTCTGTAACATTTTTAAAACATTCCACAAACTACTTATAATGTTAATATAATGTTTTGGGTATGATGTATAATGATGATCATTATCAACACGGCATATGAAGGAGATGTTTTCTATGCATGTTTCATTATTGGCTCTAAGGCTGCAAGTGAAATAACACACTGTCACATCACACTACTGTATAATGTTAGTGCATGTCAATATGAGTTACATTTATTAAACTGGCCTCGTTTGCAGAAGGTTTCTGGGCATTAAAGGGTGTTGTGCGGGTGGCATACGTGTGGACACAGGTTAAGCCCGTTTGACGGTTCTGGGCTTAAGTGGGTCGGGCACATTAATGAGGAAAGTTCAACAAAAGTCCAACCTTTAAAGATTCGATCGTCAGCGAGCACACAAAAGGAGTATGAAGAGGTAACAAGTTCAACAGTTCAGTTTTCTTGGGTCTGAACTACCAGCTTCTTCATATAGACTCATTTACCTCATTGTAATCAGCCTAAGTGTGGAACAGTCTGCAGGGAATACTAAATGAGCTACATCAAAAGAGCTGTCTTGCTCACATCTTACTTAGTGACTAACTCAAGCAGATGGGTGTGGAGTGAGCCATCTGTGTGGACAGTCGCTAGCAGCATGAAACAAGAGACAACGCTGGCTATCAAGCAGGAGATGAGTGTGAAATCAATGTTGTCACCTGCGACCTCTTGTGCAGAGAGCTATTGTCCTTCAGGGGTCGTTCAGGAGCGTCTGCCCACTGGCTGCACTGCAGGGTTAAACCCTTTTATGTAACAATATAATGCGATCGCAGTAAACCTTTCTGTCGGTTACATCACTCTCTCTTTTTGTTGTGCAGTTTTCCTGACAAGCCGACTGATTCGCAACCATTTCCCTCACTCTCTCTCCCTTTTCCCAGCAATGTTTGTGTAAAATGTACTTCATGTACAATCCTATATTTTATTCCCCAAATGTATTTTTTTTACAATCAGAACAGTGCGAAACTAGCACAGAAAACAACAGAATCTCCATTAAGTCACAGCATTACATTTTAGCAGATAAATTTACCACATACAAATGGCAAAAACACATTGACGCTTCTTTGTCGGGTCATTTTCCTGATCGAATCACAACCTAATTCTCTCTCTCTCTTTTCCTTAAGTGACATTTGCCCAATGAGTGTTTCATGTGTAAAGTACATCATTTATCTATGAAAATATAAATAAGGAATCTTACAAATACTTCCACAGACTCTGGAAGAGGCATTGCCACGTTGTGGGGCGGAGCAAAAAACCTTACACTCTGGTTTATTGGTCAGGGTCTGGCTGTCATCCAGAGCAGCCAATGATAGTGTTCTCCTGCATGCCCAGTTGAGGGCCGGCCTTGGCCTGACACATTGCGTGGTTATGGGTGGGTATGGCTGATCAATTTCTCGGGCACAAAGTGTTGGAATCATTCAAGACAAAAATGAAAAAGAGCCTCCAAAGGGCATTTCCTGTCAGGTCCTGGTGACCGGACTTTTATTTTGTTCTGCTGTGACTAAACCCTGAGCTGTCTGCACTTATCAACAGCATGTGTGTGTGTGTGAGCAGTTTTTTACAAAACTTTAACTAGACTAATGTCACTTATGTCACAATAACATTAAAAATCCCAGTTCAATGGACTGATGAGAGAGAGAGAGAGAGAGACTATTTCAAATGCTCTCGTATGAGGTTAGAAGGCCAGTTGGATTGTGTATCATGTTGGTCATGCTAAAGACAGCAGCTGCAAAATTACAGTAGCTTTGCTTTCACCACAACTGACAGTTACACAGAAGCAATTAATCAGAGGCTTTAACCGAACAAACCTCACAGAGGATCTTTCATTTGTTGTACCTAAACTCTGCTAAAAAAAACACCACAAACAGAAACGTTTTTTTAAAGTGAGCATGTTTACAACATCACCATGCCAAGGAATGTGGCGCAGTGTTCTGGAGTATGTAAAAATGCCACAGAATTTCCATCTTTGAACAGGAAATCCAAGATTAAAGGTAGTGGCGAGAAAATCCCCTCTTTGCTATATATTGCTCGCAAGATATATTTATTCATTCATTCATTCAGTCATTAATTTAATCATACAACAACATGAATTCATTGTAAAAACTTGATTGCTTTTCAGGACGTAAAAAAAAGAGAATTTCAGTCAGCAAAATGAAAAATATGGATGTATGTATTTGTGTTTGGATGGATGGATATCAATAAGTCTGTGCTAGCATGCTCTCAGAGAATTTTTAGACCATTAGGTGGTGCTGTCACAAAACCTGAGCAGGTATATGACATCATCACCCACTGGTCAAAAATATCTGTTCTGTGTGTCACACAGGGCATGACGATCACAAGCCTGAACGCCTGCCCACCAAAACTCCTCTGTGTTGACCTCTGTTTAACTCCTACAAAGCTGAGGATCCCATTACCCGTCTATCCAGAACACATTTACTAAGGTAACACTTCAAATAATGCTAATAAGTGGGTGAGCAGATTCTTTTGTAAACTTAGACATGACGAAACACTGTATTGATAACCGAGTTCTCGGAGACTGTGTAGGCTGGACTCCCTGGTGTCAAATGAAGGATTAAAACACCCCCCAACACAATCCCCACTCAGGTGCATGGGAATGGATTTTTCTTTGCAAGTATGACATCACCTCCTTTCCCGGGCTTTTCTTCTGCTTGAGTGGGTCAACACTAAACAGCAGATAGTGTGTCCGCTCAACATAAACTTAAGAATGGAAATAAAGACCGCCTCAAATGTTTCTGTCAGCTGTGGGCTGGAGACTTGCCATGGCGACAACAGGTTTTAAATCTGTGACATTATTGCTGTTTTTTCGCCCAATCCTGTTGCAACTGAAACCTTTGAGCAGAGCCAAAGCACAAGCCATCGTGCCATGACAGGAAAATACTATTTCTGTGATTGTTTTAAATAATTTTTTACTGTGGTCACTGGAGCTGTGGTCATGGTGTAGTATGTCTATACTGCAGCTTTATGAAGTATAGTCATGAAGTCATGACGTATAGTCTGCGATTATGTTTGAACTCAGCTTTACAAAGTGTCTAGTAGATGGTTTACAACCAGTTGTTGTTTGGAGGTTGGACAGCGAAGACTCTGAGGTTTGTTTGCTCAAACAATGGTTTTGTATTTATTTCCCATTCACAACATTACAATGGAACCCAAGCAGAAGCAGAGAACCCAATACACACAGCTACAAAGGATAACAGGTATCCAGAGCTGCTGTGATACAAGCATGCATCCTGATTTTGCTGGAGGAAGCCATGCTCCTAAGTCACTATCTTTTGCTGATCCTGGAACAGCAATCTTGTCAATAAAATAAAGTTCTAACCCAATTTAAACTAGAGGGAGATAACAGGTTGGTAAGAGTGGTGTACTCTAACTCTTATAATTAACCAGAGCATTTCATAACTAAACGATGCACATTATAAGATGATGCACTAACCCTAAAATCTGATTGGCTGTACAGAATGTTGTTCCAGGACCAACAATGAGCTTGACCCTTGACCTCAAATTCAGCTTCATCTAATATAAAAACACAAAAAACATAAAAAGCCATAAGAAAATCTCACAGGTCAGAGTTTCGCAAACTTGAACTAAGTTTAAATGTTTGGATTTAAGCCCGCCTTTTTGTAATATGACTGAGTGAATCTGAAAGAATTAGTTCAGCAGACGCTGAACACAAAGTCTTGGGTATAAGTCATTTAATGAATATACCATCCCACTAATCCAAACTCTGCCTCGCACAGGAAATTGTTGGCGGTGGTTGATAATGACACATTCCAGCTCATCGTGAGTACACTCATGGGTCACCATCTGTTTAAGTGTTAAATTACAATGAATGAATGACAACACTGCATAACCAGCTCTGCTCCGACTACAGTAAGTTACCGCCATTATGTAATTATGAGAAAATTACAGGTATAAACACGTAAGACTGTTTCATCTGCAGTCTGTTTCGGTTTCACTTAAGATATGAGGTCATGTCAGCCAGTGTGAGAGGCTCATTAAAATGACCCATAATCTGCTCATTATCTCTGCACATGAAAGGTGCAAAACCCATCTGAAGTGTTTCCTGCCTGACCAATTGCATAACTTCCTTTCAGTATTCTCCAAAAGGAAATGCAGTAGCTAGAATTAAACATGGAAGATTAGTTTCGAATCAGGAAAACGCTTATCTTTGCTGTAAATCCGTTCAGCGTGCTTTCAGTATAAGAATTAAATAGGAGAAAAAACTGGAAGAAATAAAATCCAGTCCTCAACTGAAGGGTTCGAATAATCCTCCTCATGTCTTACATTCACTTCTGTGTGTTGTCCGGGTCATTGCTGGGCTTCGTTTCTCACTGCGTCATAGCGTCTTTTCTCCATTCATTTTCTCAAGAGGCAAAAACCTCTTCAGTCAAGCGTTCCAAACCTTCAGTAAAGAGTTCTAACCAAATGAACTAGAACAAAGAACTGCAACAACACAACATTTGGTTAAAGTCACAAAAGTAATAACTTATGCCATTAAGCATAAAAATAACCAATTTTTTAATTAATGCAGTTTTTTAAATTTAATTGTAAAATATAACATCAATAGAGTTTAATATAAAAACATACAAATATTTACATTGTTTGAGAGTGTATCGGACTCGAGTGACTGACTCAATTACGAACATTAGATTATGAAATAATTTAGTGGCTTTACAGTAAGACATCACTGCTTCCTCTGAAACCTCTGAGCTTGAAATATGTCTTGAAAGATTTACACATTATCATTAAAAACAAACTTTCTTTATGAAGGAAATTAATGAATTTTTCAGCGCTCTACTGCATCTCCTGGTGAACTCTGGAATTTTTTTATTTTATAGTTCCTAAAGGAAATGATTTAGTTTGATATTATATAATTTGAGTGCATCTGCACCCAGCAGACTACAGAAAAGAGATCAAAGACTACGCAACAGTGATGCAAGTGAAATGCTCTATGAATATAACTGCTATCGGCAGAAGAGGGAGAAATTGAGAACCATAAAGTTACAGCAGTTCTTTTTTCATAAGCACAAAAACAGGTTTAAAGTAATCCTAGATCTACCCTTTAACCACCTACTCTTCGGATAAAAAATACCATCACACCTCTGAAACTTATCCGGCTGTGAACTTTAAATGACCTTTTGCAAGGATCAACCAATCCACACATAACACGCACACTAAGCAAACCATCTGATTTAGGGTCACGTTTGACTGGCTGTTAATGCAGAATCCTTACAAAAGCGACAATAGGGCTCATATAGGGCAGATGCAAAATCAGTCCTTCATGCATGTTGGCTGTAATCAGTTTCTGCCGCCCTGTATCCAGTGATAAATGCGACGTTTGCTTTGGCATGCAAAGCTCCAGGTGATGATATAGACTGAACTTCTGTAAATAGCACATGGCATGAATGCCAGAGAATGGCATAAAAGACATTCAGCAGGGAAGCTATCTGGAGGGAAACACAGACACTGATACTGGGAATGTATTTACATACTGCAGATCACGACAGATGTGTCTCGGGCCACAAGCGCTGGATGGAACAGAAGCAGACAGATTGCGTCACAGGACGACGTCACTGTTCTTGTGTTAAATATGAGTCAGGGAATTTAGCAGGAGATAATCCCCAAGAGATCTCTCCTGTAGGGCAGATGTGTCACCTCAGGACACTCACTGCCACTAACAGTCAATTAAAGAACAGATAAGAGAGGAGGAAGCTGTCATTATGGAAACCTGACACAATTACAGGCTTTCATTAACAGAAACACAATTCAGAAAAGTCCATTTGTGAAACAGCTACATCAAAAAAGCATTATATCAAAAAAGCATTTCATATTTTAGACAAGTTAATATCAGCATTACCACAATCTTGGAGCTTGGGGGGTGTTATAAAATTTACACCCCAACAAACATCTGCTGTGGAGCCATGAATCTCATAAAAAGCAAAAAATCTTTCTAATACATAATAATTCCTTCCCACTGTACAGTGAATTTTATAAAGGCAAGCACCAGGTATTAGAAACTAAATGTTTTCTTTAAGTTAAAACCTAGTTTTAATTTCGAGATTTTAATGCAACCTTTCTACACATCAATACAGACAGCATGTGAGAGCCAGGAATCCTGGTTACTCCTGGGAAAGCTGCAGGATCCCAGATCTGTAAATAAATATGATGTTAGTGGCACTTAATTGCATGATACATTTTTATTTTTATCGGAGCATATTGTATGGTACATATTAAACTACACATTGAGTTGGCTTTAAATGTATTCATTTCATGACTAGCAAATGGCAGCTATGATCTCCATCCAAGAGAAGGCGGAAAACCATGAGAGTAACTGCATGTATGTAATTGAGAATATGAATAACAAGTTGCATGTTCCACAAACACAGTGTTATGAAAGCAGTCATGCTTACACAAGGCAAAGCATGTAGTTTCCGAGTTAGTTAGTTTCCATGCTAACAAGCTCCGAACTATAGCACACAGATTAAGTTAAACGTGTGGCCATGATGTAAAGAAATTGATAACAATTATGGATATGAAAGATATGAAAAACAGAGTATGTGAGACCTGTGCTGGCAAAATAAGAGACACAATGAGCAAATTTTCAAAACTGAGTTACTGCTTTTTTGCATTCTCCATTAATAAACCTTTAACATGATTTGCTGGAGATAGACAAAAAATGAATGAGCTTCACCTTCCTAAATCAGAAAACATACAAATAAAGAGGATTTTAGATGTTTAAGTGCTATTTGAATTCATTTTTGGTAAAACGTCAAATAACCCCCCCCCAAAAAATTATATATTTTTGTCTGTAGCTCATAACTAAATATAATAATAAATATGCCTTCGCATATTCGGACTCATTTTGCCAGCACAGGTCACATGCAGGCCGTAGCCTCCATGACCAGAACATATAGACTAGACTAAACTAGAACACACCAGAATGAGAGAAGTCCTGTATAGATGCAGGTGGAGAGGACAGACGTGTCCGAGCAGGTCTTATCTGGCTCCACACAATTTCATGGCTGTTTGAAACAAGTGGGCCATGTTCTGCTCAATCACTGAGAATTCGGCTCAGAAATGTTTCCATGATGTGCACAGAACGTTTCCGTAACGCTTCCATTACAGCAACAAAAACACTGATAAAAGCTCTAAGAACCTCCAGTATTTTTGAATGTGGCTTCAATTATGCTATTTATAACGTTATAAGAACGTTATTGTTATGTTTAATTCTGTAATGTTTTTAACATGTTAAACATCATCATATCTGCTTGAAATTAAATTGCATTTTTCTAGGCAAGATGATTCTGAAACACCTTCCAGACCTACAACATAATCTCACTTCCGAGAATCAAACATTGCTTATGAGTTACACATCACAGCTGAGATATCCAGATGAACTTCAGTTCAAACCTCATTAAGACAGATTCGTGGTAAACACCCCACAGATCCATCGACACCGTGTTCACTAACCAGCCCAGCGTGAGAAATCACCGACGGTTATTTACAGAGTGATGCAACTCAACCCTCTCGGTAGCTGATGTTGTTATATGTATTGCAACTCGGGTCTTTGTTGCGGGTTGCTAAATCAATCTGAAGTTGACACATACATGCTAACTGCTATTCTGAGAACAAACCCTCTGACCTCATTTGCAAGAGTCCCCAGGCGCTGAATGATTGTCTAGGCCACAGAGTACAAACAATATTCTTTTCTGCTGACAATTTCTGTTATGCTCAGAAATAGTTTTGGAAGTGGTCAGATATTTGTCCTGTGAACTGAAGGTTGTTCACTGTTCTCAAGACACTGCGACAAATACACTGGATCTGTCCACAGGGGTGGAGATGAAAAGACTGGCCACTTCCTCTCCAGATACAGGAAACACTCTGACCTTGTGAGAGGATTTATTTTCCAGACAAACCAGAGTGATGCCGGGGCGATCAATAAGCTGGTGATATTTTAAGATTGTTTGAGACGTCAGTCACGCTGACTTGACGCAACTGTTTCCCCGCATGAGAGTTTTCATCTGTGTCGATATATTTTACAGCTCAGCTTTTGTGAGGCTGCTGGACTGAATTTGCATTTTTGTTGTTTCGAGTATTCTCGAGCATCGTAATTAAAATATAAATAACCTGACTTTGACCACGCAGAGGGGGATAAAAAATATCCACTTGTAATGTTGCAAGGTTACTCAATATATAAAGATCATTAGCTGCAGATTACTCAACACAGAAATCTGTTACAGGCGGCGAAGAGCTGAGCTTTTACAGTACCTGCGCACGGATTAGAGAACTCACGATGGCCCGGGCACAGCTCTGTAAACTCAACTCATAAAACAGACAGCAGTCTAATGAACACACGAGTGCGGTTTGCCCTCCGCTCCGCACCATTTAAATAATGTACAACATGTCCAGTACTGGTGGAAAGACTCAAAGCCTGTGTTCTGTGCTCATGACCAACTGCTTCTTAATTCAAATACTAAAGCTGACAAATATCTCAGAACACATATATAGAATCCTTTTACCCTTTAAACCTGGACATAAACAACATTTTAGGACTTAAAGTAAAAAAAGAAAATGTTTGAGGTAAATTGAAAAGTAAAATTCTGCACTATTTCTAGCTTTGTAGCTAATTTGTGACATTGACTGTGCTAAGTCCTTTATATTAAAGGTCAGATTTATATTATTTATACTTTATATATTTAGTGATCTCAGAACCTCACATCTCTATATATAACCTCAGGTGACACGTCAGGTCATTATATTACGAGTCTGTTGTTTCAGTTGCAAAGAATTTTGAAGACGTCAATAACTTGTGTGCATCAATTGTTTGTAATGATGTTATGATGGAACTTTCTAACATGGCTGTTCAGTAACTATCAGAAAGCCATTTGTATTTGTTCAAGCAGTCTTTCACATCATCATCTGGCTCAGCCAATGGTGTAAGTTTGGGACGGGACAACCTGTTTGTCTGACCAATGGCAAACAGTAAATAAACAAATGGCAAATGAAAACTAAAGCCTCATTAATGAAATCTATCGAGCTTTCTGCTGAAACCTTTAGGCCACGCCTACTTAGTTTACAAGTGGTCCAACATTTCCCAACAGGCAATCTGTGAAGGCGAGTGATTTCAGTTTTAAATCCAGCAAAACTGTGATCTTATCAACATCATACTTTATTTAGGAAAGTGGCTTTTGGAAAAGTAAAGGCCCCTCCAACATGTCAGAGAGGGACAGGGTGTCGTTATGAGAAATCAAAGCCATCCATTAAAATTCCATTCAAATGATGTTTTCCACACATTAATTGTTCGTTATCTGCCAATTCAAGCAAGAACGGAAAACTGGTCAGAGAAATGTGTCACAGATCAAACATGTGCATTAAAGATAACCAAACCAAACAAACTGTAAGGTGCTCATAAACTGGTTAAAATCCTCGTGTAAAGGGACAGGAACCGGGAACCCGTGGCCATGTTTAACACGTTTAAACATTTGTTTTAACATCGTTTGTGTATTCATTTAAACATGTAAAAAAGGTTTTTTTAAAACATTTAAAAAGTTATATTAACGTTACTGCAGGACCGTTTTTGAAAAAGCTTTTACAGAACGTTAACCAGCGTTCTGAGAATGTTTCCTGTTAGCTGGGAAAACCTCCAGTGATGGACAAGTGCTGATTACGTGGGATCTGACGGGTGATATCTGTATGTTTGTTCATCCTACTCACTGTTTCTTCCTCGTGTCCCTCTGGGAGACTGCACAGTCTCTGCAAGATTCATTACTGAATATTTCTCAACACTAGTGGCTTCAGAATTGCAAAAGTAACATTTCCCAAACCTGTCCCTGTCTTTCATTGGTCAATAATCAGGTCATCCCAGCACAAACTCACACCATTGGTGGAGCTTGTTATTGTGTTTGGGGGTACAAACTAAATGCTGAAAGTGCCCGTGTTTAGCGTTTACACTTTGCCAAGAAGTCAATCTGAATTTCACATATGTGAACTCAAAGTTGACCTTATTTCCTTTCTTAATGCACATTAATGCTATTACAAATGTATTCTATCAAAATGGTGACAGAGAGAGGTGATGGTATTTTAACACTGAAAATCCTTATAAGAAAAGGCACAATATTCACAGTGACCTCAGAGTCGATTAACGTAACCTGACCTGTGTTCGACCTAGAATACATAATTCTATTTAAAAATGTTACATCTAAATATAAATTGTACAAACAAACAAAAGCAGTTTTGTAGTATTTTTACCTCTCCAGAAAGTTCCACATTAATTCTCTGACAGGGACTTTCCAGAGCTTGTTCACTTCCTCTAGTTAACTGGGAATCTATGCTTTAGCACAACTCACCTTTTCACAAATTAAGAAACTGGTTTGACTTATTTTCAACGTGAGGAAACTCTGCTGCCTTGCAGCAATTATCGGGTTCTTCAGCCATCACGAGGGAGAATTCCCCTCCTGGTCAGTGGTTTTGTCTTTACAGCCTCATGCCAGGCAGCAGTGATTCAGACGACACCCGGGAAGACGGGGGACTTTTCCAGCTCAGTTCACCCTCATGAAAAGAACAGCCACCCTGCGCTTATCAGACAAGCACCCAACCTGAAGGACATGGAACAATAACAAGGAACTTGGCAGGAAAGTCAGCTGAGCTCTGAGAATCATATTTCCTGCTCTGTATCTTTGCAGTAGCATGAACAAAAAAATTATTATAATAATTCATTGCACACAAGGCTGTCATTTCATTCTTATTTACTAGAGACTGACAGTCCTTGAGGCAAATTTGCTCCCCCGAAAAAAAGGAACCTTTAAATGACACTTAAAATCTTTAGCTTGAAAAGTTCTCAATATATTGAAATTTAACTCTAGTTGCTAGGCAACAATACATCCTTACCAGAATGACACAGTAACAATTAACTACAGCCCCAAAGTTTGGCGAGTTTTCATATCACTGATACACAGCAATACATAATAATACACAATAATACACAATAATACATAATAATACACAATAATACATAATAGGACCGATGTTTCTAGGAACCAAATAACCTTTTAAGGTTCACAATAAAGTTTGTTTTCCTCAAATTCCACAAATCAACGGACATCAATTAATATTCCAGGCGTCACCAAACCTGTTACACATGGCCACACCGCCACACTGACACAATAGAGCGAAACATTCCTCTCTCTCACACAAACGTGTTGACAAGCACAGTGTGGGAAGACTGACTGGATCACCCATGGCTCTCCTTAAATGTTTGCTCATTCCTTGTGTTCATGATCCTATTCTTCTCATGTCCCTGGATAAAGACACCAGAAACGGTTGCATTTATTGCTTTGTCGCAGACAATTGAGGTGCATTTAGTCATCGTTTGTCTGTTGGTTTAGTCCGGCCTGCGTCTTCAGAACACAATACATCATCTGTAATGAGCTGCCGAAGCATGCAAATTCAGAGCTACACTGATGCATTCCATTCAAAACGTGTCCAGTGCACTCAAACGATACGTTTTATCAGTACGTGTATTCCCTGGGAATCAAACCCGGGATGCAGCGGCGTGCTCCATTTAAACTGTGGAAACTGGCAATCGTGTACATTCAAAAGAAATTTGTGACAAATCCCCTGCTTTTAAAATCCATTCTTCTGCATAAAGGATACTTTCCGTTGTGTTTATGCTTTGATCTCAGAATACTTTAAATGCGCCGTTAGGCTATGCATAATGCATTATTTTGCGCAATTCTTCGGTAAACGCTGGAAGCTGTCTGGATGATGTAAAAGATTAATTCCTGCATGACGTACTCTGATCTAAATCATATTAGTGAATTATTTCGATGTTGTGTGGTTTGGCCCCGTGTGACTAAGAACTTTAAAATTCCATTACCGATCACAGCTGGATACTGGCCGCCCCCTCCCTCTCTCTTGTAAATGTCTATTCTACATACCTCTCTCATCCACGGACAGAGAATGATGTCATCGCTGTTGTCAGACTGAGGCTGCTCTGTCTGGGCAACATCATTAGCAGCACTGGCAGATGCAGGAACACGGGGAAGCCCACCATGGTCGTTCCACTCATGTCTGCCTTCATTTTTATTGATTACGATTGTATGTCATTGGAACAACTTATTGAGAAGTACAAATGAATCAGCGCCTATGCTAGACCTGATCATTTGTTCCATGCACATCACGCGCAGTTGGTTAACGGGGAGGTCCCCCCCTTATTAGGAAAACCACGTGTCTTGTGTTCAGCATGCAGGTGGGCTAATTTATCTGGAGGTTTGTGCCTCAGACATTTGGTTACCTCTCTTGGGGGTCAGAACAATAACAATATCTTTAACAGTACATAACATTTGTAAGCATTACCAAACCAGATATGTGTTTACGCTGTTGTTACGGTAAACCCCCAGGTTTTCTACAGTAATGAACTATTCTGGTAAGTCACACAAACCAAACCAACAGGGTAAAGGGGATTTTCCATGTTACAATTAGCGTAGCTGACTTCCAGAAGTTTCTAGCAGTGGAGGTAACACAACACAGCCCAGTGAAAATACATGTTCTGACAAAAGCGTCTTTTATTTACGGATGCACTAAAAAATACTAGCAAGCTGTTGTTTAGAAATGACCTCAGAGGAATGTATATCCAAATAAGGAGATCCCAACTGTAACTGTACGTGAATAATACACACATAATCACACGTGATCCCACATAACATGGAAAAAAGCACAACAGTAGTTTCGCCCTGAGACGACACGCCCGCAGACGCCCACAGCCCCTTCACTCAACATCTGATGTATAATGCACAGGCTGAAATCTAATTGGTGGGGGTCAGCGTGCACCAGTCGCCGTGGAAACGAAGTTTTGTTTACAAGCTACAGTGTTCATGGAAGAGTTTTTGAGAAATAATTAATTGCTGCATTTCTCAATCTAAGACACTCTTAGTACACACTTGACAGACGAGTATAGACGAGTATATTCTGCTTGGGTTTGTGCTTTTAAATGAACATGCTTTTTAAACAGAGGTCTATTACCACAAGAAGTCTTATGTCCCATGCAAACACTTATGGAGGCCGCCAAACTATTGTTTGAACACATTTTGGACTCCACCCATCCTGATATTCATTACATGATCTCTGTTTGTGTTCTCTACAAGAAACCAACCTCCCCCCCAAAGTGCTCTCACACAACCTTTTTAGAAGCATTACCTAATTCTAATACCACTTAGTTATTGCATTCATCTGAAGCTTTCAAAAACCCTTCAGAACAGAAAAGAATAGCTAGTTTATTTAGCTTGTAAGTTACAGTCTGTCTTTGATTAGAAAGTGCTTGTCTAAAATCCACCTGGCACGTGTTTCAGAATCTACAATTTGTAATTTTAAATTGCTAAACATTTACTGGATGATCTGAACTGTCTAAACCCGACCGCAGCCCTGCTGACACAGACAGGGTAAACTGGTATCATTCTGGCCTGCTAGTGCAAAGCTAATGATGCAGCACTTAGGAAAGTTTTGTAAATCTGTATGTTGTTATTTTTTCTGAACAGTCCATCTGTGAACTAATTGGTACCCAATAGTTACAAAGTCTTAACAAACAGAAGAAAAGATTAGTCTGTCCAAATCATTCACTGTCATTCTGAGACTTTACTCATATTCCTCTGCACGAGTGAAGCTGTTCATGTCAGAAGAAAGGCTGAAAACACGGGCCCTCAGCCTCTGCTCCTCATGTTGTCTTTGGGGAGGGGATGGGTGGATCCCAACACAACACCACTCAAGTTTTATATCATCACAATGAACACACTCCCTCTTTTTAAACAATAACAAAGGCAAGTCTGGTCTGCTTTCACGTTTGTACAGAAAAACACGATTTTCTGCTGTTTTTTCCACAGTTACACCATCAAGACACATTGATGTTTCCGTTCCTGCTCGCCGCCTGACCAATGAGGATGCACATGACCTTGCCATTAATTCTAATGAGCCAAATCTCTGTCACAGCCGTGCTTATCCTGCTCACTGGCAAAACACCTTCATCAACCTATTTATGAACCTCCATGGAGCCTACAGTCTGTCTCACCATCAAGTCAAGTTCAGAAACTTCAGACTGGAGACTTTCAGACTTTAGACTCCAGAAACTTCAGACTGGAGACTTTCAGACTTTAGACTCCAGAAACTTCAGACTGTAGACTTTCAGACTTTAGACTCCAGAAACTTCAGACTGGAGACTTTCAGACTTTAGACTCCAGAAACTTCAGACTGGAGACTTTCAGACTTTAGACTCCAGAAACTTCAGACTGGAGACTTTCAGACTTTAGACTCCAGAAACTTCTGGCTGGAGGAGCAGCCAGGTGTATATTTGAGGTGCTTGAGTTTAAGTGTAACACAATACAAGAATAATATGAATATAAATCAGCACCTCTTTCAGCGATCAGCTCCAAACCACCTAAGACACAAAAGAATTGATGTTCCGCTGCATCTGTGGTGTGATATGGCATCATTGAGAATGACTTGTCAATGCAGCCATCTCTGCTTCAAGACCTGGAAACTCAATCCTGAGATATCTGGAAGACAGAAGACACCTGAAAATTATTCCATTGCATGTCAGAGCAGCATTAGCCACAGCAGCATATAAACACTCCAGAGATTTCCCTAACTGACATGAAACACTCACATGCCAAAGTTAATGAAGTTAACAGCTTGTATCACTCCACCATTGCTGACTTTTCCAAAAAGAACAGCATGAATTTCCAGGCTGGTTTATGGTAGTTAGTACTGGTGGATTAGTACACATTAGTTAAAAAAAGTGCCAACTTTCTGAAATAAAAATTCATATTTCATGTTTTTCACTGAAATGGGAAACCTTTTTTTTTAACAGTTCCAAGAGCTGAAAATCTGGACGGTTGGCCCTGCTAACAGATGTCTCAGCTACTGCACAACATCTGGCTGCAAAAAGCATCTTTCTTTGTTAATGGTCATTTAAAGTCATGTTGTATTTTGACTTCGTATTGAAAACGTTTCAAATACAGACAGCAGTAAATGCTAACGTGCAGCTCTCTGCAGGTCTATAGACTCTCCCAAATCAAAAACTCGAAACTGTGATAAAAACTGTGATTTGCAAGCAGCCTTTAATGACGCAGGGTGCAAATTCTCACCCGCTGTCAGCGTGTCTGAACCAAACGGGCTTATCTGATACATGATTGCCATCCATATCAGAGCTCGCATTTCACGTGCTGTAGGTCCAATGCAGAGACGTCGGCAAGCGCAACAGAGGTGGAAAAAGCACACTTGGCCAGACGTGTCTGTTTATCTTTACGGCTTCCTTCACTGTCCTTTCAGTGGAGGAGATTATATCCCAACGTGTTTTAGCTTGCTTACCTGCTGAGTGCACCCACATAACCTGTGTCTGAGTTACAATGGAGGCCTGGCTAAGGTTTGACCATCTCTGTCACTCTTGTCTCAGTTTCCCTACTCTCACCAAAGTTCCTTTTTTAGTCTTCACATCCCACTCGTCAGAGATACAGATCCTGCGCTTATTGAAACAGAGCCGCTTAGGAGAATACAGTAGACAAAAGGCTCAATGGAAAGAGCCGTCTGTCGCACGTGTTGGGGAATGTGTGAGGATTCCTTTCTAAAGCAGAAGAGAGACCGAATGGCCCAAGGTCAGGGTAGAACTTAAACTGCCACAGAAAAAGAAGAATCTGATCTTCTCTTTTAATCATCCTGTGATGACTAAACAAGATGGTTGGATGGACAAATAACCACACGAAGCCTCGATTATGATCTCTGAATAGACGTGTCCTCCATGAAACGTGCGTAAGCTTGTGTGTTTTCTCCATTATTGTTCTGCAAGAAGGAAATTTTAATGAAACACTGCTGGTGAGCTCTTCAGACGGGTTATGTTAGCCAGTGGTGAGTGTGCATCCTCAGTCTGTACTTCAGCACCTGCAGGGTGTGTGTGTGTGGTTGGGGGGCGTCCACATAATATCTGAAAGTATGCAGAGACATTTATTAGTAATCCTTCCACCAGCTAAACCAGCACTACCTGCCTATGACTAGCAAGCAGCGAATCACGTGACACACACTAAAGATTTGAAAAGTGACAGTCTAACAGGA
The DNA here is from genome assembly GCA_036877575.1 of Botia almorhae. NCBI lineage: Eukaryota > Metazoa > Chordata > Actinopteri > Cypriniformes > Botiidae > Botia > Botia almorhae. The sequence continues at coordinate 17,205 of JAZGTJ010000862.1, read as the reverse complement.
AACGTTCTCATAGCATTATCCAATGTGCTCTAAAGGTTTCTTAAAGTAATCAAAAACATTCTTGCAGTAACACTAGTAGAACTTTTTAATGAACTTGTTACTGGAACGTTGTAAAAACATGACCAAATTTAAAAAAAAGTTTAACATTCTCATAATCAAGCAAAAATGTTAATACAACGTCTGAAAAACTGGGCGTTTTAAATGTTTCTAGAACATCTTTAACATTTTTGTTACTTAACAGGAACATTAGGGAAACGTTCCTGCAATCTGAAGTTGTTCTCTGGGAAGGTCTCTCTCAACCCAACTTTGTGTTTGAAATGGAAGTCAGCACAGGAAAGAAAACTGCCCCTCAGGATTCTTCAGTATAGCAGCTGCTTTAGAGGGTTTTGTTCAGCAGGGCTTCTGGCATGTCAATAAACAAAGAACTGAACCCACATGTGTAATATATGCTAGCACACACTGGCTAATGACTGAAAGACACGGTTACTTCAAAGCTTGTGTTTGTAAAAAATAACTGGAAATCACACATAAGATGTGACAGGGAAACCTTGCGTGGACTTCAATGGTTTTCTGACTCATTTTGCAGTCAGAATGATTTTGATGCTTCACACATTAAAGGTGAAAACAAGAGACTCAAGAGACTCTGCATCAACCTAAAACTCTGACTGGACATTATGTAAAATCAGTTATTTTTCCTCGTGACGCATCTCACCACCTTACATCCACAAACATCCATCCATACCGCCACTTTAACAGGAAACCATGTTAGCACATTAAAAGTACCCATAATGCATTGCTAGAAGTAAAACATGTAGATAAAACATAGCTATATTCACATAAATAAACAGTAAATTTGATCACCATTTACAATTTTTGGAATTAATAAAAAACGGTTATATAATGTTGCTTTTATCCCAGTAATGTTAATTTTTGCAAATGTTAATTTAATGACAATTAAATGATTATTTCAGTTTTTAAACATATTTTAAATCTATATCTTTATATCTAAATTGCATCTAGAAACCTGAAGCATTACCATTATACAATATCGCATTATTTAGCAAGTTACTGCTTATCACATTTGTCTTTAATATCATGCAGTCTTAATGGATGGCATGAGTTAAAACTGCTATGAAAAGATGTGTTTTTTACATGCTCACCTGACATCTGATAGCATCTCACATTTATTCAATGATATTCTCTTTCCTTATTAGCAGGAATCACCCATGAATGATTCCTGTCACAAGCAATGTCAGATGTTTATGTGAGAAGATATCAGAGGCCGATCGCCAGCTCTCAGCTTCTTCACTGGTGAAATCTGCTGCAAACATCAAGGCCTGATGCAGTGTGACGTGACAGCTCCACTACCCTTCTCTGCTCTCAGTCCTGATGCCAGAGATGATTTAGAGCTATCAGGAACTGAATCTGCTTCTCATCAGAGCCAAGCTTTGCTGCATCTCTATGAGCAACAGATGCTTGATATTGAACTGGCCACTGTGTTTATTTCCATCAGCTGTTTCTGCATTTAAAAGTGAGGACAAGCGAAGGCATTTAAAAGAGGGAGAGCTGCATTATGGAGAGTAGTTACTGTACTTTTTATGTAAGCACCGCTCCTCTCGTGTGAAGCAGCACTCTTTACTCACTATGGCTGGATAAGCAACAAGCTAATAATAATTTAAACCATTTTAACTTAAGCAGTTAGCTCGGCTACAATCTGCTAACTGAAAACAAGTAACTGCAAAGCTGCTTAAGGAGGCGGCATTTTTAAAATGTGACCTGCTCCATCCCTTTTTAAATTTTAGTCACTAACGTAAAACAATTTAGACATATAGAAACAATAATATATATGTCAAAGTTGAGGCTTTCTTTGAGCTGTTTCTGAGGCAAAAATAAAGGCGCAGGTCACAATTAAATATTTATATTAAACATGATATTTTATAATTAAATGAGAGCAGAATTTAGCTGCCAGTTTTCTGGACTGAATTAACTTAGAGAGATAGAATTCAGCATCGACAGGGAAATGTGTACTTTCTGTGTCACCAAATGACAAGCATTTTTAATCAAGCCATGACTGCATCGCCTTTAAACTTTAACAGATACATTTATACTAAATATAACCAAAACATACTAGAAAAAACCTGCTAAAACAGAATGATTAACAGCAACATATACCCATTTATAACTAAATATTTTGATACAAGCAAACATGGCAGGGAATGATTCAGTGAGTCATTTATTTAATCAGTAAATCATTCGTTCGCATGACTCACTAAAATGGACTTCCAGCAGCGTTTAGAGGAGGGCATTTGATTATTGCCTCAACCCGGCTGGTTGCATTCACAGAACAGCAGACTGTTACACTGTTGGAAAAGTTCCTTGTTACAGGAAAAGCTGCAGTCTTTTGAAAATACCTGAACTACCATCACGCTACTCAAGAATGAAGTTAGAACCTTCACTACTGTTGGTTAGTCATTCCCCAACACAGCTGCTCACAATACACAATCAACTCATTCAGCTCTGTTAATGAATCCCAACAGGCTCTTAAAATCTACAATCCACAAACCAACAACCAGCCTCCAGAAGCAGATGTCCCACATTTAAGCAGCCGCACGGGCCCTACTGTTTATTATAAGACCGTGCAAGTGTCTTGCAAGGTGAGGGGTCAGGAGTGGCAAACAGCATTAGAGGCCCCTGTCATGACCTTTGAAATAACTGCAGGGTTATGTGATGCTGGGGTTAAAGGTCAGATGTTTGGGGTCAGGTGTGAGGTTTGACTAACACCCGCTGATGTCCAGAGTGATGACATGTGGATACGCCTGACACGCGTTTAATACAGAAAGACACATGGTCATTGCGTGAAGTTAGTTAATAAAAAGAACTAGGACAAGAGTCTGGAATGCCAAGCAAAACTGGTCATATTAAGAGGGCTTTATGAGAGCCAGATCTTTGAGTAATGTTTCTGACAGTCACGCTGCACTTTGTTTTCTGCTCCAAAATATATTTGTCAATTCAAAGCACCCTGGGAGAGCAGAGGCGACTGCAATCCGAACAAAGCAGAAGAGACTGTCCAAACGTTTAATCATCCCTGAAGAACACAGGTCATGAAAGGTGTTGACACTCGGGGGTGTCCATGGCTGCAAACAAAAAAGGTTTCAGTTAAACCGAATTAGAGATAAAACGAAATCTACACAAACTGACTAACTGACATTTCTCGCTCTTCTCGATCGTGGCACTTAAAAGCACAGTAAGTGATTCCTGAGAAATACTGAGGAAAACACAAACAATTTCGTGAACACTTGCTAGATGCATGTTATGTGTGTATATTCTGTTTGCAAATAGGAGAAAAGTGAATCGCACCAGTCAGCACAACACATTAATCTACACTGAAGCAGGCAGTGGAGTCTTTTTCATCATAGAGACTTGGGCCAATGAGCAACACCTTGCCAACCACCTGCAACAACTGAATGCTGTACATATATTGAGGTTACAGCTTGACTTATGATTTGAACACTATTCTTTCGCTGCTTTTTGCAAGCTCTGCTATTTCCATCAGGAAACGTAGATCTGTAGTTTAGTAACTGCTCTGCCTAAAGATGGAGAGAAGGTAATGGCTTGTATGTGCCAGTATGAGAAAATAAGTGAGAAAGGCAGGAAGGACATGATGATAAATTGCTCTTGATTTTGGCTTGGCTGCGTGCTGCTCTGATATCATCATCGCATGCATACAATTACACGCAATGAACACGGTTTTTCTGAAGCTAGCCTTTTAAAAATGTAGTAATACTTGGATTAAAAGTAGCTCCTGCAGTGAGTTTACTGTGGAGAAAATCCATTATCTTACCATCGGTGGCAGACTGATGTGTAACCACTAATTGAAATCTCCATGACAACCCATCACAAGCTTAGCTAATGTCAGATCTGCAGCATGAATCTTTCACAACAGCTCAGCTCTGAAGGAGAACAGCTTCACACAACCCCAGAAGATCCAGACATACTGAAGCAGTCCTGACTCAGTCCCATTTAACACACGAGCTGTGACCACATGTGCTGCGTTTCTTTCCTGGGAGGTTTTGATTGCAGTTGCAAACTGATGCTTTGGACATGGCTGAAGAATACTAGAGTTCTGCAAGTTCCACAAGTTAGTTTGATTCCACAAGTGTTCTGCTCCAAAACCTTCTCCCTGCATATATATCTTACGTGAAGTGGAAACATATAAGCAACTTATGTGATGTTCTACACAAGACAGGAGCTCAAACTTCACTGAAGGTGTGCCGGCCACTCGTGATGGACTTCAATACAAAGAACCAGAGAGAAGCATCTCGCTATCCGTCAGTTCCTCACACCACTGAGTTACATTTGATCATGCTTTCATTACAAATGCTTCTTCCCCACTCAGAGTAAACGCTGATCATCTGTCAGAGTTTCCAGCACGACGTGCCAATACGATCCTGTTTCTTGTGAGGTGAGGATTACTTCAAAGTCAGATCAGAATATTAGGGCAGGAAACTCTGACAGATCAGAGTATGAAAGGACAGTAAAGTCAGATGTCTTATGTGTTCATTCTCAGTATAAAATTCAGAAGCAGAAAGACTGGAGAGGGTTTGGGGCTGAACCTCAAACAATTCCATCTTGATATTCCAGATGTTTGGCACCTACAAGTAATGCGAGGAAAACAGAGCAAATGAAGTTTGACACTCTATTTGTTAACAGTATCTCCTGATATGGTACATACAGTATGTGTTCACAGCACTCAGGCTGCACAGAGAGATACATGCTGACGGTGTTTGGAACAGAATCGTTTGAACTACACCTGGAAGGTATTTGTTTAGCATTTACTGCACCAGTTTTGGGGAAAAATCTTCGACATGGATTTAATCAATGTGAAATGTGTTGTTAAACTGAGCTGACAACACTAAACTCTTCTTGGCAGTTGAGTTCATAATCAAATTAGCTGAAGTATTTAATAAAGTAACACACACGAATGGCTGGGATGACTCCGGTTCTGTTGATATCTGCAGAGTTCTGTGTGTGTCACTTTAGATTGTCTGTCTGCCTGTCTGCCTGTCTGTTTGTCTGTCTGCACTAAACGACTGGCAATCTGAAATATTAAGAGAGTAGAACATGCTTTCAAATTTACAACTTACTCTGTGGCTTGATTTGTCAAAAACATATAATTCCTGCCTGCTATTGCCATAGTAACCAAAACATGTTGCCATGGGCACAGCTAAGTTCATTTGAAAAACATGCCAAAATACATTATCACAGAGACCTCTAACAAACATCAGTGACTGGCGATGGGTATAAACCTCATTCCTGTACCGGGCCTGTGCAGAAACTGTCTTAATATAACTTGTTCCCCAACGCTTAGAAGTTCCCCTGGTGGGAAAATGCAAAAGCAAACTAACAAACCCCATCAGGGAAGCCAGATAAAATCTGGGCCTTCTAAGCTCAACCCTGAGCTTCTGAATGGGGCTGTTAGTGAAGCTTTTAACTGTGTCAGGGGGAGATATCACCACAGTAAATACTCAGATGGCTCAGATTGTCTGTAAATTTTCCCTGCATTCACAGTCTTTATCAGCCCATATGACAGCAGAGCAATAACTGTTTAAATTACCAGCAAGCTGCAACTAAAACTACTGATAATATCGTAACACAACTCAAGCTAAAGCGATTTCAGTTTTTACAGGTCTCTCTGGAAGTCCACAGTTAAATCCAATTTAATGTAAATCCATTTAAAAGCATTGTACACTGTTAACTTCTGAACAAAAACTCAGTCTGGTCTCTCTCTCTCTCTGTTTACTTTGGTAAACCATTAACATAGTAGTTGTGCATTTGATCCGGTAGGTTCGACTAACCTGCTACATGTCTTAATATCAACATAAAGTGTGAAAGTTGTTCATATACCGCCATATTCTTAAGTGAAAATATGCGTGTCGGAATATAATTTCACCTGTCAGAAAGTGACTGGATTGTGAAACGTCTTCATTACTTAGAAGACTGAAGCCAGATGGTTGGATGGGAAGGGCTGAAAGGAAAAAGGGATTCATGATGTCAGCTAAAAAAAGATTTTAAAGCAGTTATTGCATTTTGATAGAAATTAAGACGACAAAACTTTTCATACATCAAACACATCAATGACAGTAAGAGCAGGTAAGACATAGTGAACAGGCTTCATTTTGACCTCAAGCTTTGCAGAAACTGCCTGGAAAAGATGTGCAGGTTAAGGGTTCAGCACTGTGACGGTCAGGCTGATATTTCACTCAGGTTGCAAAAACAACAAACACTTTGACAGCAGAGCACAGCCAGAAAGTTTCATTCACGGAGGTGAAACTGCACATAAATTATCCTGAAGCTCTTTATGTTCTCCTTCACTCTTTCTTCAGTTCCACCCTTGCTGGCAGCTCTCTGAAATCGGAAAATAAAAATGGTAATGAGAAACATTATCCTCGTCCAAATGAAATCTCTCGCTAAGTGAAATTTCTCTCAGGGTGAGACAGAACCATCTGAACGCAACACAAGAATCTTTAGCGTTCACTTAAATGTCCCGCCGTAACGCAGTTTGTTGTTGTATTTAAACTGAATTGTCACTATAAGACCGTCCGGGGGACGAGGCCGGTTACCGCCAGCTCTCTGCTTGACAATGTTTGGTCAAGAATTTGCTTTAACCCTTTGCAGAGACGGCTGCCTCTTGTATGCGGGTTTGAAAATGAGGGCCGTTGATAAAGATCCTGCTCACCACAACGTAATTATATCTTCTGTAAAACCTCTGAAGAACCATGTGAGAATCTCTTACTCAGTAACTGAGTCAATCTAGCGCCTCTTCTAGTTTGAAAGATTTTAAGATTTTAAGCTTTCTGTTTGGTATATATTTAATATACATGCTATTTTGCTCAATGAATGCATTTTAACAAGTTTGATGTTATTTAGAAAGACAACAGAGTTGACTCTTGTACATGACAAGCCTGCAAGGGTGTGAATCTACATGGTGTTTTCAGGAAAGAGAATTTAATGCTGACATTTCATCTCATTCTGCTTCTGACATTCCATCAAATGGTTGACATGGTGAATCTCTGTTGTAACTGGTGTGTATGTGACACAAATCCCAGTATTTCTGTTGGCTGGATGAGTGACAGAGAAAGCAGATCATAACAGACTAGCAGGTCTTCATTGCGGTCAAAGCACAAGCACCAAACAGAATAGGTGAACACAGACTTATACATGTGTTGTATTGTATACATGGTGTAGATTTCTGGTGGGGTACTTTCAGACGCGACTATCTGCTGAAAGAAGAGAAAGCTATTGTGTTTAAACAGCGATTACAGCGGAGGCAGCGGAGCACGTCAAATACGCATCGGTTACCCAGCTAACAATTTTAGGTTGTAAGAATGTTTCCAAAAAATGTTTTTGTTTTGAATGTTCTGTGAACATTCTACTAAATGTTTTACTACTAAAATGTATGTTAAAATACTAAAATGTTATTCTACTAAACGGGGTTTGCAAAAACATTACAGCAATAAGCCACAAGAGACCATAACAGACCATAACAGCTGTTAGACTAAAACAAACAATATAACTTCTATAACCACAAAATGATTGAAGAAACTAATGCTAATTACTGTGACAAAATAATCAATTAGCATGTCCATCATGCAATTTAGTTAATTAGCCTAACTGTAAGCAAAGTTTCCAAGCCATTCATATATAATGTGCAGACCCAAACACAACAGTGCCAGCAAAAATTGTCCTCATGACCTTCCAGAATGTCAGTGGTTACAGGCCTAAATTTTCCTGCACACAAAACAATGCAGATGACAGATGCATGATTGATTTTACACTTCCAGACTATGAAAGATTTTCTTTCTTGTGGCACATCACAAATCTTCTGTTCACTCTGAAACTGCAGGAAATGTGGGTTGAGAGGAAAATATTTATCACAGGACAATCAAATGCAAGTGTTGCAGGGATGACAATAACGCATGCACAACACGCACGCATCTGTTGCAGCACAGTTCACGCGAGCTGCACAATGCAGACAGTAGTGCTTTGATCCCTGTAGCTCCATTCAGAAGCATGTGAGCTGGCTTGCTGCTGTCTAGGGCAGCCTGAAACTCAACCTCATAATGATCAGTTTGGAAAGGCAACAACACAAAGCATTAGGCACTTGTGTTTTAAAAGTTTAGCATTAACATGTTGCTACAAAGAGAAAAATCTAACTTTTATAAACATAAAAACCAACAAGAAATGATATAAAACATGACAGCCTTACCAAATGTGTTTAGTTAACATTTAAAACACAACAAAAAGTCCACAACAAACATGAGGGCTTTCAAAACAGAACAACAAAATAAACTAGACTAATTAACACAACCAACAACAAAACTACTAATTGACAGGAACCAGCAGTCCAGGATAAAATAGGAAGAGAATGTAAGAACAGAACTTCAAAACAAAAGACAGCCGATGATGTTCAAAATAAAAGACTTGAATCCCAAACACAAGAAACATCAATAAAGCTTATTATATAATACAGTAAAGCCTCCTGAATCAGGCTTTGTATGTATTTGAAACCTTAAAATGCTTTGGAAAAGCTTGTGTGTGTATATCTGAAACAGAATATTATTATGTCTAAATGTTCATTCGAGGTTTTGTTTACTCTGCTGTATTTTTATTACCTGTTGTACTCCTGCCACTGTTGTTTTAACTTTGAATATTTTTAATTATTTTTTAAAAAAAGGAAAACAAATATTTACCAATTCAACAAGAAGTAGTCAACAGAAAAAAAATTATTAGATTTTTGCTGATGTTTTTAGTAAATTAATTTGACATCATATAAAACCGTAGTGTCAAGTATTTTAAAGTTTAAAATAAAAAATGAAAACTGGAGGTGAGGCGAGACATGGAGCGAGAGAGGCTTTAGTGAGGAATTAGGTGTGTTTAAGACATCCAGTAGCCTTATTGTTACTCTCGTTCCTGCTTTCATACAACAGACCAGCCATGAAATCCCAGGAATTAAATCTAGATGAACTACGAAATGATGGATGACTGAGCCCAACACCCCCGGCCAATCGTGAAACATCTGGCCCCAAACCTGGCCTCCAGCCTACAAGTGTGTTTGTCAGCCAGCAGCCAACACTGTCTTTTAATGAATATATTGTAGGTATGTGTACATATATATATATATATATATATATATATACAGTCCCCAATACATGTGCATTATTGTCTCCAGATTTCTGAGCATGAAGCATATACTACAGCTCTGTGTAAATCTGTAATGAAACATTCAACGTTTGTGGGTCAGCGCTCATTCCACAGTAAACCTCGTACCATTGCTTATAGCGCCGTCTAGTGGTCAGAATCTGGTGGAGTAAATCCAGCAGCGATGGGAATAGACGCGCATGCACAGCATTGTACAGCTGCATAAGAGAAAGACCACTTTGAGAAAACACTGGACATTACCAATCAAAGTACATTCAACTGATTAAAAGAAGCAGTTCTTGGCACAGCAGCTGACAAAGCAGTTTTACAGGAGAACACAGCAGCGGTCCCTGCAACTCATTCTGCCACAGTGATGAACTTTACACATGCAGTTCTCCAATCCTGCTGCGCTCTGTCAGACAAACCAGAAGCATGTAAACAGAAGCGAGGCCGCATTCTGCAACCGGCAGGATTAAACGATCTGCATTAGTTCAAATATCACCCTTTTCCAACTAGAAATCCCGTTTTTAACAGTCAGACTTCTTGCATAGGCTGAGCAGGTGGGGTGTAGGTTTGCATCTTTAACTACATGCAACACTGCTGTTATCAAAACCCAACACAAGACTTGGTTCAGTAACATTCGGCTGAGGAAAGTGTCTTTGCATGCGAAATAAGAGAGAGAATCTAACTATTTCCCACAGTATTCGCCACACACCTCAGCTGGTTTTAATTGTTGAGCTTTTGCACTAGCTTTTCCCTCACTTGTCCGCATTGCTTATAAAGGTTTACCCTTATGCCGGTTTTGCTTCGCGCGGTAATGTGCTTGTGTCTTTCACCAGCGCGATTCTAATCTTGTACTTTTGTTTGCGTTCTCCTCGAGGCATGTCGCCTGTCTCCCTGATTGTGCCTCGCTATCACGTACGATATCATAACCGCGTTTCCGTGGGACGCGCGTTGCATTAAATCATTCAGAGATCCACTAAACTGGAGCTTCGTGCGCGAAATCTGTCGACGCGCCACACCAGAAAGACAACAAACTACCCACAGCGCACAGCAAGACCTCGGAGGAGGATATCTTCGATTGTGCATGGAAATAAAATACGCGTCCCCGACTGTTTTTGTAAGGAACTTCGTTGTGTTTTGCACTGCGATCTTGGCATCAGTCGCGCCCCATCGGCGTGACATGCTGATCCTATTGCCGACGGGGGAAAAAGCGCTGGCGCTGCGCCAGGGTCTGGCAAGTGCGCCTCCCTTTACCGCTGTTTGGCTTATTCATAGTTAGGGGTTTGGGTTTGGCTGTTTTTAAAAGGCAAGCGCTGCTCTCGAGTTGATCAGTCGACTCAGAAAACTTCTCCAGAGGGGAAAGTGTGTTTGGAATCAGACAGTCCAGAATTTCAGTACAGCCGAATTGCGCACAAGCTGGGAAACGCTGGACTAACCTAAGACACTAGCACAGTGTATGTTTTTAAAGAAAAGCATACTATATAGACATTTTAACGGATTCTTGAGACATTTTTGTTTATTCATTTTTTCAAAGATCCTGACCTGTGCTTTACTTTTGCATGCGGACTTTTCAAAGTTTTCAATTAAAAATCCGATGACCGTTCTGAGATAATCGTGCATTCGCTCCTTTATTTAGTTCGTGATTTTTTTGTTCACCGGATCTTATTCTCATTTTTAAGAACAGAAAACAAGTATGCTTCTTTTTGTGCTGGCGACGTTTCTCACGGCTTTGTCCATCAGCTTTGGCTCTTATGTGCCGTGCGAGCCGTGCGATCAGAAGGCGCTCTCCATGTGTCCTCCGGTACCGGTGGGTTGTCAGGTGGTTAAGGAACCCGGCTGCGGCTGCTGCTTAACTTGCGCTCTGGCTGAGGGTCAGGCGTGCGGCGTCTACACCGGTACATGCACTCACGGGCTGCGCTGTCTGCCGCGGAGCGGAGAAGAGAAGCCGCTACACGCGCTGCTGCACGGCAAGGGAGTGTGTACGAACGAGAAAGGATACAAAGCATCGCACCCACCCTTCGGTAAGTGAATTGCAAAAAGGAATAAATACCTGTAAATGTCTGTGCAGTTTCTGTATGTGATATCTGTGACTCTGTGGCGGTACAAAATGTTGCTTTTTATCATTTTCGGCTGTGCTGCTGGTTGTTGGGCTTAGTGAAGACTCCCACCTTTGAGGTTAAATAATTCAAGCAGATTTTGGTTTCTGCCTTTGTCTTAAAAATTCGTAACTCCGGCTTGGCTTTCATACGGTCTCACCTCTCCTCTCTGGAAGGCGCGTATGACACAGGTGTACCCACGCCCGCGTGCTATTCTCTGCTGGTCTGAATTAAGGTCTGTGGCTGTTGTTGAGGGTTCGATTACTGTTCAAAGATTAAATATGAGGGAAGAAGCATTTAACTAAACTTATGAAGAGCAACAGCGCACCGCTAATAAATATTTTCATGTACGCATTTGGCACATGCGTTTATCTAAAACAACATGTAGTGCTTTCGAATATATATTTGACCAGTTCGTACGTTACCCGGGAATCGAACCCGCAACTGTTGTACTGCTGGCGCAATGCTTTACCAGTTAAGCTATACAAGAGCAAGAACGTGTTGCGTGGTTGCATAGCTCTCCTTCTTTCTCAATAGGCAGTTTTAACTGGGGTCTTCCAGCCCCCATCCCAGCTAACAACTGTAGGTTGTAGGAACGTTTCCCTGATGTTTCCCTTAAGCAGCAACAACGTTGGAACGTTTAAATGTTCTCGGAATGTTCCCTGTTAGCTGGGATGTTCCTTTGGGCAACATCAATGCGTGGGACGGCGTGAGAGAGGAATTCTGCGCGCACGCGGGGAGGCAGAGACGCAGTTGTGGCTTTAACGGTGACCGTGTGTGTACACAAACACAAAGCTTTTGCGCACAGGTGCACAGAGACCCGTTTGTCTCTGTGTTTACACTCTCGTGATGAGTGCTAATGCTGTGTTAGTGATTCAGCAGATCTGCCCGAAGCACGAGGATGAATTTAGAGGGAACTGTTCTAGCCTCGCGTGGTGTTTGGTTTCAGCCTGGTTTTACTAGCTGGACAGGACACAGAGAGAGAGAGAGAAATCAGGATTCATACCTTTTTGCTCCTGTGTCATTTTTATTCCAGATGATGCCTTAGCTACCCTGTTACATGAAAGTAAAACAGAAATACACGCTTTAAAATGATAAAGGTTGTAGAATGATGTTTTAAAACTGTTCTTATGCTGACCTGCAGTCGTGTTGTGTGCATGTGGTGTCTGCATAACACTGGCACGCCTGGTTTAAGGATCCCCAGCTAACAGAGAATGTTCTCAGAACGTTGGCTAATGTTCTCTAAAAGTTCTCACAAAGTTAAAAAACATGTTCTTGCAGTAACCCGTGTGTGTGTTTAGTGCATCATGTGACTCCGGATTATTATTCTGCTCCACTTGTGTTAAGATTGACAAACACAGAGAATCTGCCAACGATTACACGCGAGTCTTTCTGTTTAAACATGTCATGTTCCGTGTGGAGCGTGGATACTGTTCCCAACAGATATGATTACATGACTTCTTGCCCATCAGGCAGGAATTTTAAGCTGCGTTCTCAAAGTTCACTCTATGTCTAGATGTCTGTTAAACAAACTAGTCCAATTCTAAAGCGCTTGACTCGTGAATAAACAAACATACTGTGGCGTGCCATTAAAAAAACCCTCATGCCGGACTGAATCAGAATGTTGGCTGTTGTATTTGGTTAGTTCTGTATTGCTGATTCATGTGTTTTATTTACCCACTAGAGACTATTCATAACTAAACATCAACTAAACATCAAACACTGGTTAATGAAACACACAACAACATTTCTAACGTGCAAATGTTACAGAAATGTTACAGAAATGTTACAGCCTGAAGTTGATACACATTGTCTCACATAGTCAAAAGCATCGGAAGTGTTGCAGAACCCTTTTTTTGAAAAGATGCTCAGCTCTTTGTGTACAGCTGATGCAGGAAATCTATTTGACAGGCCTCAATGACTCGTAAATGACCAGTAAAGTTTAACAGCAGCGTGGGCAGCGAATGTTTGTCACGGGCACCTGGAGGGCGGTGGAGTAACGGGGGGGAGAAAATGAACTCACACAGTAGTCTCATCTCTGTCAGAAATGTAAGGCCTGCGACATCACCACACTGAGCCCTTCCTAAATACAAACGTGTTTGGCACACCAAAACAGTAAGGACAAGAGAACCCTCCATTCTCACACCAAAACAATCGATTTAATCCGAATATTTTCAGCTCATGTTTAGAAAACGAAACATACAGGCTGGAGGCAGACAGCGGGGCTGAACCATGTGGTTTGGCTGAAGCTTCTAACTTGTTGAAACCTCTTGTCATGTGCTTTGGGGGGGGGGAGCTGCCGTGTCATGTTTCTCCAGGGATAGGGAACAAAAGGTGCCTAATTTCCTGCCTGCAGCACCGGTTCAGATGTGGTTTCGAATCGCAGCCTCAAATTCTGAGCCTTGCAGGATTCTCAATGGGAAGAAGACCCAGCACAAGCCTAAATTGTTACATTTCAGTGGTTGTGTTGCAATTGTTTCAGCACTGCATTGTCATACTCAGCTGTTGTGTTGAGGCTCATGGAAAATACGCTGCCTGGCACTGTGGATACAGAATATATGATCTCAGATTTGGGACAGGAGCTCAAATGGAAGTTTGGCATGTGTGGGATAGCCGGGAATATCATGGAAATATTATTATCATGATAAGTTCATTTAGATGGAAATGGGTTTATATATGAAATAACCTCGTACAAAGGCAGCTTTTTGATAATTGAGTAAATTAAATACAGTTCACGGCCTCTGATTGCATCTTTTAATTTAGAAACCTATCAAAGCTGACCACAACATTATTTATAACAAATGCTAAATCTAACACACAGAGTTAAAAAGTTCAAGATGCCTTCAGCTCAGACAGTATCACTCTCCTGCTTTTGTCTAAGCTAATTGACTGACCAAGCTCTCAACTTATTTTAACATCATACATTGTCAATACATCATATATATCCAAAACTATGCTTCAGTTGTTAGTGCAACATTTCTAAAATGTTCCAGAACAAAAAAAAATATTTGAATAATGTTTATATAACCAAGCAATAACGTTACTACAACAACCAAACATCTGGATGTTTTGAACAGTCAGGCGAAAACCTTTAATATAACATTTTGTTATTTACAATTTTGTTACTTAATGGAAATGTTAGAGAAATTTTGTGTGAAGACAGCAGTTGTGTGCTTGTCTTCTTTCAGGTAGTGTGTTGAGTTTGACTACCTGACATTCTGCTCTGCTCTGCTGCAGTAGCTCAACACATTGTGGACCGAGTCCAGGTTTGAAATATTTAGCAGTGGAATCTAGCCAGGGATGGCATGGTTGGTCTGTGACACAAACAAAGCAAAGAAAGCCGAGACAAAGACAAGCCCAGACGAACAGCCTGCTTTTAAAGATCACGTCTGAATTGATTACAATAGTGAGATCTTGTGAGCCTAGTTGTTGTGCATGCTAATAATTCAATAAAAGAACAGAATTGATCATTTCAGGTGCTTCAAGACCAGTAAAGATTTCAAAAGCACCTTGTCTTTGCATTTGTCAGTTTGTTTGGGACTAAATTCAGAGAAGTCACATCAGAAGCATCAGACGGCAGCCGGACCATAAAGGGCGACTCGCTTTCATCATTAGACCCCAATCTGTAAAAAACACAGATATTCATGAAGTATAATTGCCAAGCGCACATGTAAATTATTAAACAGAGCCCTATCAGATGCATCTTCTATGCAAGGCTCACATCCCTCTATCTTAATGAAAAGTTTTGCAAGCCCAGGAAGAGAGACAGCTACATATGATACTGTAGCTCTGGTCTGGAAGGGATCAGGATCCTGGCAGTTTGTCAGATGTTAAACATGGACTCGCTAAACCTTTACCAGCTGAGGACCAGGAGGAAGGAAAACTGATTCTAGTCTTTACTGTGAAAAGTTTGCCACAGAAAAGTGTTTTTTTAAAAAGGCCAATCTAATTATACAGGACTTCATTAAGACAGATTCATTTGGAAAACACATCTCTGCACAGCTCTAGAAAATCTCAAATGTAGTTGCTTCAGGTGCTTCAAACCTGCTGAGAAATCTGTACAGAAATTTCAATCTGGGTCATGGGTTGCAGGATTGATTTCAGAGACAGACCATGATCTCTGACTGTAACCTCAGAAGCCAGGAAACCAGCTCCTGTAATGAGCGAGCAGTCGCCCCATGCCTCTCCAGGTCAGACAGAGTCTTTCAGCACCAGCCAGCTCAGGACACCCTGCCCCAGTCCACAGCAGTGTGAAGCACTGGAACTCTAGGGAACTATGAGGGCAGTTATCTCAGTCATTTCTGCTGGCCGCCTCTGCTGTCTGATAAAGTCCCCTTGGCTGTATCCATGAAAATAGCTGGCAGCTGACGGTATCGTTGCTCAGACACTACTCTGTTTGTCTGTTACTGTTCTGTATGATTTTCTAGCAAATAAGCAATAAAGCAATGATTTATAGTTTAAGAAAGCCATATGAGAAAAAATGGTTTTATGTATAACAATTCATTATTCAAGTATTAATTCATTGTCCTGTCCATAGGCTGTTTTAAGTTGCAGAGCAAAATATCAATTTAATGCATTAATATATAAATATAAATGCATTAATTGCTCACTGCAAAATCCTTATAAGATCAAAAAGAAAATTCTTATTCAGTTGTAAAATCCATGACACACACGAGGTTTAAACTAGCAGTACATTTAATCAATCATTTAACTTGATCCAGTTATGTTAATTAATGTTTATTTGATTTTGGACTGTTGTAGTAGGCAAAACCTACTAAGCTGTAACTTGTCTGAGGTGGGACAGGTTGGGTGAGGGGTGGTCATCACCTGTTTATCCTACACCCCCTCCCCCAACACAGATGGTGACAGAACAGCTTTTATATTGTTAACTCTAGAATCTCACCAGCAAACAGGAAGTGTAAATATAAGTAAATCATTACAGAAAAAATGAAAAATTTGTCTAACATTTCTCTGCGTTTATAACTAAAAATAAATTAAAAGCCTACGTGAAACAGCCAATTGTAGAACACCACCTAACAATGCCTTAGCAACCACATAGCAACATACTTAAAAACTGCAGGAGAGTGTGTTAAACTCCACCTACAAATGCTCTAAAATCTAGTTAACGGTGCTTGTTTGATTCTTTTTGTATTGTCTAGATCGTGAGTCTGTAGAACATGAAGATACAGTCAAGACAGAAACAACTGAAGACCAGCTTCCGAAAATTCCACTTTACCCCAAACCAGATGTGGTCAGCAAGAAACACGCTGCCGTGCGCAAGGACAAGAAGAAGCAGCAGGAGAAGCATCGCATGGTGGAACCTGTGGACTTCTCGCCTCTTCCCATGGATAAGCACGAGCCTGAATTCGTAAGTTGCTCGACTTAGCAGCAATAAAACGACTGCAGCTGTTAACCGGCGAGTCAGTGATGTAACGTTTGGTGTGTCTGTTTGACAGGGTCCCTGCAGGAGAAAACTGGACTCAATTATTCAAAGTATGAAAGACACGTCCCGCATCATGGCTTTGTCCCTCTATCTGCCCAACTGTGACAGGAAAGGCTTCTTCAAACGCAAACAGGTAACGTCTCTTTTATCTTTCTCGATTTTTAGGTTAATGTAACTTTAAGCACACAAAACAGAAAACAGGATTAGTCACAATAAATGTGAAGTCTAGCATTCAAGCTTTACATGATATAACATTTAACACTTTATACAGTAATACAGTATAGATTCAGTGAATTTAAAGTCTAAGATCATAACTCAAAAGGTTTGTAAATGTATTGTGTTTTTTTCTCATTGCTAAATGTATTGCACGATTTAAGTGGAAACAGAATGAAAATGAATGTCAGTATTTTTCAGTATTCACTATGTCCCTGTTTGTTTTGCACTGGGGCTGGTATGGGAAGTTTA
>JAZGTJ010000861.1:50246-74856 GCA_036877575.1 Botia almorhae | reverse complement strand
TCTCACACAAACACACACACGCTCTCTCACACACACACTCTCTCTCCCTCTCTCTCTCACACACACACACAGACTCTCTCACACACACACACACACACACACACACGATCTGCCTCTTTATTACTCCAGTAACTTGTCAGAAACACCTCAAGGCCTCGAGCTGAATCATGGACGTTCTTGTATGATATGGCTCTATTGTTAAACTTAACTATTCACGATGGCACATATGAGTGGTCAAAGACGATAATACCTTTCAATACATGAAAACACATCAGACAACACAACAGGTGTAGCCATTAATGGGTCATTTATCATATAACTGAGATTATTCATACAACCGAACTTTAAAGGCAGCGTAGTCACATCTTTTGGGTAGCGCTCTGAACGCTAGCTTGCTTATGCTGACCTACCATAAACGGTATTGTAGACACTGTTATATATTGATTTAGCAAAAGACCAAAACAGACCGAAAATGACGACATTGCAAAGCTATATCATATAAACAAGCTACAAAAATGCATGATGTTTGGCTTATTGTATCTATAATGCTTTTGGTTGTGAGGATAGTTATGAATTATAACAGCAGAAGGATGTCTACCACACGCACATCCACTGACACAGCACTGCTAACTGTATGCTAGCATCGAGACACTAGCCTTTTCCATATTCATTAGAGAAACACGGGCAGCAGTGCGGCGAGTGTCTGAAAGCTTCCGACACGCCGGCCATGGCTTTGATCCACGAGGGCTCCTGCACTCTGCCGATGATGCAATTAAGGTGCAGTGACGTACAACAAGGCTCACAAACACTCACAACCCTCAGCGCGCCACTGTACCACATTGATTTTTCTCATGATGCATGGCTCACTTAAGCTGACAGGAAATATGAGGTCACAGAATTAAACCACTCCCCTATAACAGTGATATAAGAGACAATTTTATAATCTCTCATCCGTCACGCCTGACAACTTGTTCATATAGCGAAGCAACGTATATATATATATATATATTTCCCCCCAACAGCAGTGAATCTCAGTGCAGACAGACACATATTATGCACACAGCTGACAAATTGCATTACGTTGTCGGAATGTTCTCTGGAAGTTCTCTCGTTAGTAAAAAAAACGTTTGTTTTTTACATTAATCATATATATTGAAAAGTTATTATAAACGTAAATGTCAAAAACATCATAAACGTTTGAACGCTCTTATAACCATGCAATAACATATCAACATCTAAAAACTGGACATTTTGAATGTTCCTTACTTTCAAAATAACATTTTTATGTTTTCATTACTTCATGAAAACATTCATGAAACGTTCTTACAACCTAAAATTGTTAGCTGGGGACCTTCAGCATGACAGAAGCAGAAGTGGGCAGAAGCAAACGTTTAAACAACAGGCCGAATTCATAATGTTTCTTGGGGTGTTTGTGGCGGCTCACACTTTCTCCTGATAAACATCAGCGCGTGAAGGTCAAGCTCTGTGTTTCACTCCTTTAACTGTTTCTGAGTCACATCAGACCGCAGTAAATAACTCACAGGGAAAGTTACTCCAGTAACATTTTCATGGGCGCCATCTAAATGTCTTAGTGGCCATTACGAACCTGTTTTTGGGTGTATTTTATAGAGTAAAGGATATTTTTGGGTGCTTGTGGCTATTCGCATGAATGTTTAATGAGGAAACTTTGGGTTTTAATGTCAAAGTATTATAGTAATATTACTGTCAATTTACCTGATTGATTATAGCTTTCAGCACATCGCACTGTATCGCATACGTTAGCTTGCTCGCTGCTAGCATGTGCATTCATATCATTGTATGTTGAATTTGAGTACAAATTTGAGTCTTTTAGACAAATTACTGTAATTTTACAGTAATGTATGTCATTAAAAATACTTGACAATGTCTTTTGTTCACCTACTGTTATATTCTGCGTTCTGTAAACGTGTGATAACATCCAATGATTTATCACAGCTTGTTACTGTAAAATGTGATGCATTATGCATGTTAACATCTTAAATTCATAGAAATCAATCAAAACAACTTATAATGAATATAGCACTGTGACTAATCATGTTGGACCATATGCTGTTAAAGTTACTAGTGTATTTTGCATTCGTTGAACGTGTAAGAACATATTAAGATAACTTTGGCTTTATGGAATAAAAAAACAGTCAATGAGAGACACTTTTCCATAACATAAAAACAACAGAAACAGTGAAGTGGGCATCGTTTGGATCATGTGACCTGTGAGTGTGGACACGTGGGATCAGCCGCAGGATTAAAATTCAGACGTGCTGTGCTGTGATCTGGACACGACAGGGAAGCTGTGACTGTCTCTGCGGTGGCTCAGGTCTTCTGTGGAGGTGGGCACAGGGAATTGCACAAACACTCTGGCCAAAGTCCCAGTATCAAGTCAGCCCTCCCAGTTGCACTAATTAAAAGCCCCTTCACTGATGCACAGGGCACATACAGCCATTCTGCTTTATGGCGACTGCCAATTTGGATGATGTTCCAATACCCAACAGAGCTCGTGAGGCGGGAATCTGGGTGTGCATGAGCTAATTGCTCGATGAGTTATAATGCATCAATTAGTGAGCATACTGTACATTCTTTAAACATATGCCTGATTAACAATGATAGGTTGTATGAATGTTTCCCTCATCGTGAAAAATGTTTTTTCTAACATCTACATCCAGTTTTTTACAGGTTGTATTAATATTATTGCATATGAGAACGTTATTCAAACGTTTTTTAATTCTGTAACATTTGTGGAACATTTCACTGACATCTTTGATCTATATGATATATAACATTTAACAAATGTTCTAGTAACACTATTGCCAGAACTTTTGGAGAACATTCGGAGAACGCTTCCTGTTAGCTGGGTGACTACTGTGAAAAAGTCCCTTTATTAAAGAGGAAGTTGATGCGGCAAATGGTTTTGTGTGTTAATACGCTTGTTATGTTATTGTTATGTTCTGTTGTAGGTGTAAATCTGTTCGATGACAGGAATTACACTTTTACCTTTAAGCACAAAAAATGAGAAGTCTTTCCATGCCATTTATTAAAGAGCATGGCAATTTAAAACCCCAGCAACAAAATGTAGCGGTTTCCAGCAAACCAGTATCTAAAATGATACCAAAGTATGTACGCGATTACAATCTGTTCCTGACGGAGGAGAATCTCTGTTTACACATGCAGAATGAGCATCAATTAAATATGCTGAAGATTCAGTGAGTCAACTGTGATGGTTTGTGCCAGAATTGTGCTTATCGTTAATGTGCCTCGCTGTTGCTTTCTTATTCAGTCTAGGGGATGTCGCAATACTGTCTAGGGGTGTCATGATATTAATAACCATGGTAACTGATATCATGTTAATACTACACATGTTAATAGTAATTCAGCAGCAGTATCTGCTTAACACTCCAGCACAGCAAGTGGCGCTATTGCGCCCGTTTAACATTTTGCCTTAAGAGCCACAATGTTTACAAACTCCCTCTCTCTCTCTCTCTCTCTCTCTCTCTCTCTTCCAGCACTCAAGTTTTGACCGTGATTCGTTAGCAAAAAATAATACAAAAAATACAAAATACAGTTAAACTAAAAACATTTTTTACTAGATACCACGCTGATACCGTTATTGTGAATGGCAACCGTGCAGCGAAAATCTGATACAGTCACAGCCCTAGTTCAGTCACATTAATTATGAAGAATGAAAGCTCCAGATAAATATTTCAATGAGGAATCTCATTTTAAATGTCCTGCACTCTTACACTTGTGTAAAGACCCTGTGGTGTTTCGTGATGATGTACAGACGTGCTTCTTGTGCTTCACGTTGTATTTGAATCTACAGTACAGATGTCGACGCGAGACGTGCGACTGCATTACATGTGTCGTGACCTTTAACAAATCAATGAAAGGAAACTTCTTTTGTATTTACTTTAACTTATTCTATTCTGTTAACAAAACAGGCTGCGTTGTAAGTAATGACAGAAAGTTCAAGCATATTTGTCAAGCGATACACACACACACGATATAAAAATAAGCACGGTAGGTGAAATAGTTTTAAATAGGAATGTGTAAAACACAAAACTGTCATGAGATGTTAAACATCATCAGAGTTCAACATCACGGTGAGATGCGATGATTGCTGTAAACAGAAGCAAAAAACCCAGTTTTCATCTTTTCCTTCTACTCTGACAGCTGCTCTCAGTTGTTGTATAGAGGCTTTATAATGAAACCTCTGACCCTGTGGTCATTACTATGGCAACCGATGTAGATAGAACACCTATTGATCTGAACAAATGGATCCAGTTTCATCACTTGCAAAATGACAGTGGGAACAGTCAGTTCAAAAGATCAGATTCAAAAAACAAATCAGAACTAGTGCCTAATGATGGTTCATGGTTCATGAAAGTAAAGTCAGGTTACTTGTTACCAGTTTAATATTTTGTCCCTTAACACAATTAAATACTTTTGGGGGTTACTGTCTATATAGTTTAGGACAGTTTATTGCATAGTAGAAGGCAACACAGTTGAGCACAGCAGTGTACAGTAGATCATATATAGAAAAATGTTCTTAAGTTGTTACTGAAATGTTTTAAAACGTTACACTTTAGAGAACATTAACCAATGTTAGCCAACAATGGTGTATATCATATCAAAAACATTATTACTAAGTTGTTAGTGGAACATTTTTAAAACGTTACACTTTTCGAGAACGTTAACCATTGTTAGCCAACATTTTTTAATGTTATTAAAAAATGCGTTATTCTAATGTTGTTAGTGGAACATTTAAAAAATGTTACACTTTCAAAGAACATTAACCACCATTTTTAATGTTTTAAAAATGTTTCAGAATTAGATAAAATACTCTTAATTGTACAGACAGGCATTTTCTGTAAAGCTGCTTTGAAACTGTATGTATTGTGATAAGCATTATACAAATATATGTGAATTGAATTACAGAACTGGACAAAGAGTAAGACATCAACAATATCAAACCAAAAGCTCCTGCTTCCAAGACTAACTCTCATTCAACACAAACAGCAGAGGTGGACCATTGAGAAACATTTCTCAGGAGACATGCTGGAAAGTGTTAAACAGTCATAACCATTCAGCAAACATGATGGGACAGCTGCTTTTGAAGTCGTCATCAAAAACGAGGACATGAGCTTCAGTTTGACTGTCATGAACTGCGGGCCCGACGTCCCAGTTCACCAATACCGGAAGAGTCTACAGGCTATACAAGTAATCCAAATTTAAAGGGACATGATTGTGTCTCTGCAGTTCTCCAGACCCTGAAGGTGCTGAGATGCTTCAAGCTGTGAAGACACCATCTGCTCGCATCTCATTCATTTTAATTAGCAGCAGTAATTTTTTTATCAGCTCATTCCTGTGGATCTCCGACGCGCCGGGTTATGACAAACAGGTCGTGCAGTCGCTCAACCCTCTAGACAAACACAGATTAACATTTCAGCGTGTTTGTAATATTTTGCTTTTGTGACTATGTGGAAACACTTAAACAATTTGTGATCATGTGCCTTCAGGCTTGCAGAAATGAGCGGGAAAACTGCGGGTATTCACAAACCTGTCGCTGTTTAACGCTGTAAAAAGCTTCCCTTCTGTAACACCTACATCTCAGGATGACAAAATGAAAACGTTCTCAGAATGTTGGCCAACATACTCTAAATGTTCTCAAAGGCATGAAAAAGTGTTCTTGCGGTAACGTTAGCAGAATGTTTTAATGTTCTATATCATAAATCACAACGTTATTCATAAGTAGATAGTGGAACATTTTAAAAACATTACAGAATTAAAAAATAAAACGTTTGGATAATATTCTTATAACAAAGCAACCGGAAACAACAAAGCAAGGAAACTGGGTGCTTTGAACGTTTCTAGACCTTTTAAAATAATATTTGTATAATGTTTGGAAACATTAGGAAAATGTTCTTGCATCAGTTTCAAGTACAGTACAGTTTTCCCAATGAAAGTAATTAGTTCTTTAACATGAGCCGTTTTAATGCCGGATTTTGCTGGTGAAATTATAAAATATCTCCTATAATCCAGCTAAAAACTGAGCAGCTTGTAATTATCACTAATTATGGCCTTAATACCCTAATTAAGCCTCAAGTAAAAAGTGGCCATTTTAAAAGTGACTGTAGATGCTAAATAAACTTGGAGCAACTACACAACTTTGGCCTTGTTAAAATAAGATTTATAATTTTATCAACACTTTCACGTCTTTGAAAAAGTGTTAGAAAACCTAAAGCAGTAAACAAACGTGACAAAACACATCAACTCGTGGAGCTGGTTAAGAAGAGGCAGAAAATGTAACAATCCTCTTCTGGCTTCATCTCACAATGTAAACGAAAGCAGCTATGACATAAAGCTGGTCTTCATTTGGCTACAATATCCAGACATGAAGAAACCATAATCTGAGCATTCAGTCATTCCGGTCTGTCAGATGTCTGGACCCACTTCCGTGGTCTTCTGATCTAAAAAGGGTCACATTTAAAAACTGTGCCTCTCTCAAGAGGCGTCTGTCTGTGGTGAAGCCACTCTGTGTTCATCTGATAACCAAGACAGAAGAGTTGCCAGGAACGCCGGTCTGGGTTCCTGAATTTGGAAAGAAAGCCAGTCTACTCGAGTCCAGCTGAGGCCTGCAGCCAAGGTCCAGCTTATCAGTGCTGCAGGATTCAGGACTGGGAGTCTGTGACTCCTCTCTGGCCCTCCAATCTTCTCAGCCTCTGAAGTCCCTCACACAGCATGGCAAATACAGGCTGTCAGTCATGAACCTCTTTATCTGCAGCCAGACACTGAGAGCAAACAAACTGTGAGGAACTGTAGAGAAAACCTAGACGTGCTACAGCACAGTTGACCTAACTGTCTTCACTAGCTACTGCAATGTAAAACTAGCGTCGGGAACTAAACAACCAAATAAGATAAGCTAGCAACTACTTTTTTCAAACAAAAATAGTCGAAATTTTAAAAGTACATTTTTAAAATCTGAAAATGTACTTTCCCTATGAAACAGCAGACCTTCTCTGATGATGTCAGTCTGACGGTTTGGGCGGAGCCAGAGCCATTAACCATTTTGACATGCAATTTTTCTAGAGCCAATCAATTCCCAGTGAAAAAAACAAGCCACACCCCAATTTCTTCATTTCACTTTGAATTATGCACTGTAGTCAGTTGGTTCTTGCAGATTTTAGGTAGCAGATTTTTCATCATATGTAATTTCATCTCAACTACAAGTTAATGTACAGTATCTTGTTTTAAAACAAGCCAATGATACTTAGTAAGAGAGAGATTTGACTGTAGTTTAACAGCTATAAATAATGAGACTCTTACTACGGTTTCAAACTACCGTCCTCAACACAGGCAGCAACATCTCGGCGTAGAACAGACGAGATCAGAGCGCTCCGGGCTTCTCTCCTCTGGCACTGGACTGGAGGATGTAGTTGTTTTTTTGGGCAGGGGAAAGATACATAACTGAATCCAGAAAAGCTGCATTCCCAGATTTCGCTTGTGGGAGTCACAGAAGACGCTGCGATGCATTGAAATCAACACAAAGTTTCCATCCAAGTGAAACAGTAGCTGCGCAAACTCGGAGGAACGTCCTTCACGCAGTTATCACGCTGCACAACTCCCAGACCTTAAGAATGAAGCTAACTGAGCATGAATTGCGACGCGGCGCATGTTTCTAGAGAATTAAGCGATCGATGCGCTCTCTGGTAATATAAGGACAATATAAGGATACGATTTCCCTGGCACGCTCGCACGGCTCTGTGCATGTGTTACAATGAGGAAAGAAGATATGGCATCGATTTCAAAGTGGTATATTAACGACACACCCCGGCTAACAGCTTTAGGTTGTGAGAACGTTTACCTAATGTTTCCATTAAGTAACAAAAACATTAAAAAATGCTATTTCGAAAGTTCTAGGAACGTTCGAAACATCTAGTTTTTAGACGTTTTCAGCATTTTGTAACATAAATTTCGGTATGTATCTCATCGCACGCTGTTTGTACTGCAGCTTTACCTTCCTAAATAATCTGACGTGATTTTTGTCTATTTCACATAAAACACCATATAAATCACTACAGACCAGACCTGACCCATTTCTACACATCACAATATCATGCAGTTATAAGGCTGTCGTCATGACGATATTATGAGACTATACTGTAGGCTCGTTTGTCTTTATTTACTTAATATAAAAATCTAGATGCCTTTTAATTACATTTCTGTCGTCATCATTTGCTGAGTTGCAGGAGGTCATGCGGTACAGTGATTTTACCGGAGTTAAAGAGACCTTAAGCAATTCTCCTTGATAAAATGACTGTTGGTTTATCATCCTTAATCGAGAGTTACAAGTAGCTGTATTTAAATCAGCACAGCTTTCCTAACTCTAAAAACAAGAGAAATCTCTTTCTCTCTCTCTCTATAACCTGCCGTGATTTTTCTTTGTTCATTTTTAAAGCTTTAAATAATTGACCTTGAGAAATTAATTACTTGTGAGCGCAGCTGCGTTTCTCAGTCCCTGACAGAGGAGAATAATTGGAGACCGCGGCATTTGTCGTTTTTTCGGGCCCTATTTTTCAGGTAGACGGGGCCGCTGTCTGTGTCACAGGTCTTACTGAATGACAGTGAAATTCTAGCTTTCACAGTATGAGAAAACAAAATGATATCTAATCGTTGCCAAATGTCATTTCTCTATTATTTAATGCTGCTGTTCATGTGATAGCTCTCCACCGAGAAACCTTTCCTATAGTCACATCACAACTGCAGTACCTAAAATTTTACAGTACGGGCCACCTGTTGTCATTAAACGATGTTTGTTCTGGTAAACAGAAGTAATTTACAACGATTGCAGTGTACATTAATAGTCAAAAGTTTATCTTCTCAAAGGTTTACTATTATTTTAAAATGTGAAAAAGTATGAATAAAAACTGAGTAAGTGATCCTAAACGTTTGACTGGCAGTGTTTTTCAAAAAGAATTCAATGTTGTGTTTCACAAAACAGTCACATTACAAAGTCATTCGTTAAAGTGTAGCGTACAAACTTCGGCACCTCGTATTTGGTCCTCGATGTCGCTCACTAAGTTTCTAATCTACGTGGATTACGATCAAAGACAGAAGATCTTGCGTTAAACTGGCAATGGG
Source organism: Botia almorhae (assembly GCA_036877575.1). Lineage (NCBI taxonomy): Eukaryota > Metazoa > Chordata > Actinopteri > Cypriniformes > Botiidae > Botia > Botia almorhae. Next base: position 65,685 of record JAZGTJ010000861.1, on the reverse strand, counting down.
ATTTAAGCAGGTTAATTTGTACATATAAATTGAATTATATAAATCCAGAACTAATCATTCCCCAAAACACAAATGTCACTCAGACTGTATTAGCTGCACAGCCAGGCTAATCCATCGAGCTGATCCTCTTTACAGACTACAGAACCTCTCAGCAGAGAACAGAACAGATATTGACCGCGATCCAGAGCTGTTGTCCTCCGGGACATCTCTCATGGCTCACGTCCATTCGGGCGAGGCACAGCCTGCATTTGCATTAATGCTGTAAATTCCCTACACACTCTTCTGTAATCACATTGAGCTAATCTAATCTTATAGCACACCCAGCTAACAATGTTCGATTGTGAAAACATTTCCCTGACATTTCCATTAAGCAACAAAAGCGTTGACATTTTTTGCTACACATTCGCTATGCATTTTTGATATATATGGATATGATGTTATGTTTGCTAATGTTACCGCATGAACATATTGATTACTGTGAAAGAACATGGACAACAGTCTATGTCTGTAAGCCTGTTAACTGGGGACTTCCAAGGAGTGTCCCAGGTGTAGTTTACAGATGGCAGAAAAATGATTGATATCCAAACGTTATTGTCACGTCACTATGCTAGATGCTCGCCATACCGCACGCACTCTAGCCCCCCAGAAACCAAAAAATAATACTGATGTTAATGCAAGATGGTTACGCCATGAACTCTCCTGTAGCTCAGTGGTTAGAGCATGGCATTAACAACGCCAAGGTCATGGGTTCGATCCCAGGGATTGCAAATACTCAATGTATAGTGATCAATGTACAGTATGATGCAATGTAAGTCGCTTTGGATAAAAGCGTCTGCCAAATGCTTAAATGTAAATGTAAAACTCTCCTAAAGGAACAACGATTTTGTCAGAAAGAAACGTATTACATTCTAGAGTGAACGATAAGAAAAAATGAAATGTAATGTGGTGAAATTTTAAAGCTGTTGGAATGAACGACAGGGTGTGAATTGGGTGTTAATCAAACTGGCATTTCATTTGAAACGGGTTAGTAAAATGTCAATAAAGGCTGTATGAACCTGGAATTTAAGCAATACATACAGCAAATCTGTGTGTGTGTGTGTGTGTGTGTGTGTGTGTGTGTGTGTGTGTGAGAGAAAGTGGTTCAGTGCTTGAACTGTGAAACGCTCTAAAAATCTCCGAGATTTTCCTCTAAATCCAACACAAGTTCATGTGGTCGCTTGGGACAGGAAGAGTCTGCATCATATCCCTCATATTAACATCTGCTCATGTAAAAAAAGGATTTACAAAAGATTAGTGGGTGGGCTGAAAAACAGCTTAAACCCGGCGAAGTTTGCTTGGTGGTCTTAGCTGGTTTAGCCGGTAGATCAACCGCTGCAGTTTTTAACCTACTTTGGAAATGTTATTATTAGTATTTCCGTCACATCACTGTTACATACAGACATAAAGAAAGGACAGACAGACGGCTAAACTTTCCGGTTAAATATTAGTTGAAAGAGTTCTAAAAGTCCTCCAACCCTCACAAATGTATTTTGCCTGTAAGCGAGTTAATCACCTACCAGGAAACTTGGTCTCAATGGACTTTCATAACAAAGGCTGTCAAAAAGAACTTCAAACGTGGACGCTACTGAGTGACAGCAAAAATCTCTGGAATTTAAACATGTCCGAGGGTCAAATATATTCACCATCGTCCTCTTGGCAAACTTAATTCACAGCGACGTCTGCCACGCCTCAGGGGTTCCTGACAGCCTCCTGCCATCTTCCCGCCCTCCCCCAATCGCGAGATTCGAGCAGCTCTATAAGGTCAAATCACAAACCAATGACGTGAACAATTCGCAAACCGATTTACCTGACTGTGTCTTCTCGCTGAGGAAGATGCTAGTAAAGTACTCCATAATGAGTGCAGGTGCACTCCTATGAACATTAAAAGCTTGCTGTAAAAATCAAAGTTCAGTAAAGATCAGCTTCTAAATGGCGCTCAGCTTTCCACTAATGGTCAATAAAATCTGTTCGTGGTGAGGAGACGCTTGATGTAATGATGTGTCATCTCGAACCTTCAACCGCCGAACGATGATGTAATGAGACCTGTGACTGCTGTGATATTTTAGCTAAGCATGACAACCAGTATTCCTCATTCTCAGAATGAAAGAAACAGGATTTAAAGTTTTGTTTAATTCTGTAAAGTGATATTCAAAATATTACATAAATAACAAAATATTACACATTATTATATCGCGCACCAGAATTAAATGACTCCATTTATATGGGCAAGATTTACGCTCTCTTTCCCTCTCTCTCTCTCTCTCTCTCTCTATATATATATATATACACAGATAGATAGATAGATAGATAGATAGATAGATAGATAGATAGATAGATAGATAGATAGACAGACAGACAGATAGATAGACAGACAGACAGACAGACAGACAGACAGACAGACAGATAGATAGATAAATAGATATAGATGTATATACATATATTATTTTTGGTTTTCACACAGTATTATATGTTAAAAGGGTCCGTTAGGATTTCATGCTTTAAGAGGACATTGCACTAATATTATCATAATATAACATCTCATCTCTTGTTCTGTGTAAGATAAATGTTCTGCAATCTTCAGTGACCCAGCTAACAATTAAAGGTTGTAAGAATGTTTCCCTAATGTTTCAACATAACAAAAACACAAAAAATGTTCTTTTGAAAAGTTCTAGGAACATTTAAAACATCTAGTTTTTGTAAAGGTTGTGTGAAAATTATTGCTTGGTTTTAAGAACATTTTTCAAACTTTTTTTTTACTTCTATAACATTTTTACTAACCACCCAAGAATACTGTGATGTATGACATATAACATTAAAAAAACGTTCTGTAAGGATGTTTTTAACTTAAGAAAACCTTTAGAGAACGTTAGCCACTGTTCTAAGAACGCTCCCTGTTAGCTGTAAAACGCAAGCATAAATAAGCCATTTCCCTTCCCACAAGATGATAATGTAATTGCATAGCAAAGGTCACATTCTCAAAGAAAGCCTTGAGGAAGTGTTCCAAAATACAAGCTTCACGTCCAGCGTTCCCGTGACCCGTCTCATTTGCCTTTATTAATACAAGCCTCCACTCCGCTTTCACGCTTCCCGATGAACACGCGAGCAACCCGCGTGAGCCGCCATCCAAACCCCCGAGAGCCCAAAGTCATTTCTGCTCATTAAAACTCTCCCAAATTCATTAGCAGTGAGAGCAGAAACCAGCAACCCGGGGGGAAAGAAACAGTCAGCGTCCGGTCGCTATGTAAATCTGAAACGCGGCTAATTCATCAGCGAGAACACAAATCTGACATTAACGCATGAAAGGGGAGGCGTTTAATTCATCAACTAATTAACCGTTAAAACTGAGTGTGAAAGAAAGACAAATGGATTGCCAACTTTCTAAACTTTAAACTTACACTGTTGCAATCTTTTCAGAGGCAGAATGTGGCTTTATGAAACGTCAGGCTGTCCGAAGGTTTTCATCGGTGCAGTGAAGTTACCAAATTACTAAAACTAGCGCTTCTCAGGAATTAACCGTTCACTGGACGTGAACAATTCTGAGTTTCCCCAGCTAACAGTTTTAGGTTGTAAAAATGTTTTCCTAATGTTCCCATTAAGCAACAAAAACGTTTAAAATGTTACATTCTGTATGATAGATAAAGTTAAAAAAACATGTTACTAACTAGCATTACTGCAAGAACTTTTTCTGATAACTTTTAGTTATCCACTGTTCTGAGAACGTTCCTTATTAGCTGGGTGATGATTTACAATGTTTTACAGATGATTAAAGTCAGAATATGACCCCCGCAACCCAGTTAACATCTGTATTCGCACATTTTTGTGAGTGAAACGGGATATTCAAGCCAAAATAAAGACTTCATTGTATCCCAAAAGAATTACACAGATTTTCAAGGGCAGACAGTTTAGAAATCATACGAGGTTTGAGTCAGAATAACAGTGTAAAGGAGATTAAAGACTTGTTGGAACACATTTTGGCCTATATAATCGATGACTCAAAACTTCACTTCTCACATTAGCGCCGGCTTTAACCGTCGGTCATTTCTCACGAAACCTAAATCGCGCGAACAGAATTCTAATGGCACCAAGAACAAACCGTATCACAAAAAGTTACAAGGCCACTCTTGTAATTTTATCTCCATAATAATTCCTGTCAGTTTTTATGAGGCTAGCCATTTAGACGGCAGTTTTTTACCGGGTCCACAGAGATCCGCCTGACAGCTCTTGACCAGTGAGTTGATGGTGTAGACACAGAGCTGTCATTTCAGCAAGCTGTCACTGCTTCTCCTGTCAGGCTCTCTCAGTCTGTTTTAAACATTTCCACTTCAATTAGTCACTAACTGTCATTCTCGCTTGTTCCTTTCATTGCAATGAAGTGTAAATTGCTCATCATTCAGAAATGGTGATAATATGATGAGGGAAGTTTTGGTAAATGTTGCTCTGACGCTCGGTCTGCTCCTTCTACACACTTAAGCTAAAGCTTGTGTGGGACTTGCAAAGGTTGAAGGTTTCTTGGACTTAGATCTTTGAGAACTTGGTGGAACTGGTGTGCTACAGCACTGGACAATACCAAACAGACGTATTCACTTTCAACTGGAAGGAGAAAATGGTCAACATGTTTTTATTTGTTTTTTTCTTTTGTTGCTAAAAACTTAAAAATAAATATTTAATAAATACATAAATTAATAAAATCTAAAAACGATACAGTGTATGATAAACAATTATGATACTGATACAGTGCTGGGTCACCCTATAAAATTTGTCCTCAAACAAAGTTTCAGAATCTATTTTAGTTAACTGAGGCAGAATAAACACACGACCATATATGGTCAGTGAGAAAGCTGATGTCACAGATGGTGAGGGAAATGATTGGGTGTTTATAGGGTCACAAAATAAATGCGAACTGGAATGTGTCATCACGTAGTTTATCAAATTCACCTTTACAGTCACACACACAAACACACAAAGAAACCCAAGGGAATAGTGACAATAGAAACAGTATTTCCATAGCAACCAAATCGAGGTTAGTAAGCAAATGACCTCATTCATCTTGTCCCCTGATAATGCTTGGATGATAATTTAAAGGGGGCTGATACGACCAAAAACATTCGTTGATAAGTTTATGGAAAAGGCAAATTTTAAGCAGTATATCATAATTTTGACCCATCCTGATAAACAGCACGCATGTTACTGCAGGAAATGTTGCTACTGCAGAAATATTGAAATATTACAAATCTAAATATAATATTGAAAGACGATATGCTGTGTGCTGCAGAGTGACAGATGGGCAATTTTATGAGGTTTGGATAAATAATGACAATATTTTTATTTTGGGTGAACTATCCATTTAAATAGCGTTACCCAGCGTTACCCACAGGGATTGCTCTCAGAAGAACGTTCTGTAGAGGTTTCATCAGCGTTATTAAAAAGTTCTTGCAGCAACATCAGTATAACATTTTTAACATTATATATCATATATCAAAAACATTATTTTTAAGAACCCAGTGAAACATTTAAAAAAGTTACAGAATTAAAAATTTGGAATAATAAATAACGTTCAAAATGACATTTTTAATGATTTTGTAACCTAATGGAAACATTAGGGAAATGTTCCTACAACCTAAAATTCTTAGCTGGGCAGAACCAAAATCATTCGTGTCCTCAAGATTCCTCAAAACACACTGAAACAGAGACGTCAGGAATGTTAAAACATGACAGCTGTACTCTTGACCTCACTTTGACTCCACTTTCAACACAGAGAGAAAAGCCGTTCGCATGTACCATTACCTCACAGCAGGCCTGACTTCACCTCCCCACAGGAAGAGACTCTCTGCTCTGCTCAGGTTTGGACTTCACACTAAGATCTGTCAGATCTATCAAACCCAGCTTTGGTTCCAACACACTGTCACCCACTGTAATCTCATTACTTCTATGTAATTTGTGTACAGTAAAGCACAGTTCTGTAAAGCACAACGTTCATTTCGAACATTTGGACAGACATCAAAACATCACAGCATCAATATATGATGACAGCATCAGAATCAAAAACGTTATTTGATTTAGATCAAAATACGTACAATTTAAACAATTTAAGACACGCAAAAGTTGCCTTAAAGGCTCAATTTTAAAAGCCTGAGGCAACATCATCCAGAATGCCGGAAACAACCTGACTGGAAATTATGATTATTACAGTTAATGGTAAAGAATTATTCGGAAAACTAAATACAGAAAATTCCTACTTAAACACGAAAGGTAAAAATAGTGTTTAAAAGTAAAATAAAATATATTTTGTTTGATGAAGCAAAATGGATTATAAGACCAAAAATATTTAAATAAATTTCAACCCCTTATGTGGTTTTAATACAGAGATGCGCAAAAATTACAGCCTTGAGCAAGTGCACAAGTGAGCATGACTGCATGTAAGTTCAACTGTCAAACCCTGATAAACATGCCGGATATTAAATTCTGTGCCGTCTCGGCCCCGCTGTGGCTGAAGCATAATTGCAGTAAAAAATAAATAAATATGATCTTGTCACAAGCTTGGAAACACATGTCTCAGTTGTACTTATGAAGATGGATGAATTCAATTAGGTTTAAGGTCTCTGAAGAATTCTCAAGCGCCTTGCAAAAAAATCTCATCCAACAGTCTTGTGATTCAGTCCTGTGGTTTTTGCCAACACGTCTGGTGAGTGAGCAGCTCTCCTCAGTGTGCGATGACTGCTGAAGTTCTCGGCGCTCAGTTAAGTGTTCCATTGGCTTAGCATTAAAATGTTACAGTTGCATTTGTTTTGTGTCTCTCAGATTACTGTATACAATCAGCCCATTTAGCTAAGCAAACTGGAAGATGTTATGAAATAGAGTTATGTAGCAATGATAAATCACTGACTTGGGTTTCTCAGAAGCGCGGTCCCAGCTAACAATTTTAGGTTATATGAACATTTCCATAGTGTTTCCAGTAAAGAAATGTTAAAAAGGTTATTTTGAAATATTTCTAGGAATGTTCAAAGAGTTTAGAAGTTGTATTAATGCTACTGATTCAAACACTTTTGTTGTGTAATGTTTTGAAAACATTACACTAACTAACTAGGAATAACATTTCTGATATATGATATATTATGCGAAATAAGCGTTCCACTTACGTTAACGTGAAAACATTTATGATAACTTTGAGAGAACTTTGAGAGAACGTTAGCCAACGTTATGAAAATGTTCCCTGTTAGCTGGGGTGTCCCTAGCGTGGCACAAACCTAATGGGGCTGAAGGAATGGGTTTAGGATTATATAACTAGCTCCTACATGGGCAGCATATTATGCTGGCGGTGAAATGGTCTCCAATGCATTTCACAAACTGGTGAGAAGAGGAGAAATATACTGCCTGGCCTTGTAAAGCAGAGAAAACATGGACAACTCCTTCTAGTCGAACTGCTATTCTAAAACATTTATGTCTCCGAAGCATTAAAGCTCAACAGCTCCGGTTACGCGCAGAACCTCCATTTAAAGTTTTATTAGCAACTCAACTTTGCTTTTCCATGTTTGAGTGTGGAGAGCAAATCATGATCTCATAAAATCGTCAAAGATTTTGAGAAACCTTTATGATGACTAATTTACTTATTCATGGCTAAATTTAATTATCATTAACTAACATAATATAACGTTTACCTGTCTATCGCCATCTCTGTTCAAAACATTTTCTTTATAAGGGCTGTTATTTAATTCTGCATTGAACCATGCTAGACATTTACATTTTTTTTGCATTTATGCATTTGGCAGAAGGAACGTGCAGTGCATCATCATATACATTCTCTATCGGTAAGTGTCAGACCCACAACTTTGCTAACACAACGCTGGTCTAGTTGAGCTACAGGAACACCTAAACTACACCTGGTGTAAACAGCACCTGATTAATCTAGATTTTAGGAGAAGACTGGCTTGCACTAAAAAACAGCCACAAAGGTTTTCTTATTTTGGGTGAAACTCAGCAGTAAATATTTCGTGCCCTGAAAAGAAGCAGCAAAATAACAAAATAAGCAATCCATCATAACCAGCATATTTCATCCAGAGTGAGAGGCGAGGATTTCGTCCGAACAAACTCAATAACCAGGAGAAAAAGGGAATCGAAACAAAGTGAATTATGAGAGTGAGGTTATCGCAGCTTCCTTGACACCCTGTGAAGCGCAGAAGCTAAATAAATAAATGAAAAGGGATGAAATAAAATTGCTGTGGATCTCATATAGCCTTTCCCGGACTCTCCACAGGGACATCTGGTCACCTCTCGGATCGCCCATCTACCGCCAGAGGTACGAGACGATGCGCTTCCATCTCTCCTGACGTGCTGAAATCACTCAGACTGCCGATCCCTGATGATGGAGGTCGCGGGCGGACGAGAGCTCGCTCGGAGACGGAGAACAGCCCACCCTCTCTGACTGTCACTTTATCTGACACCAGGCCATCACAACAACGCTTACTTATTCATGCTGGCTTCCAGGAACTACAAGTGTGGTTTCAGATTGCAGAATTGAGGGGGAAATCTTCCTTTCAGCGGGTCAAGGCCTCACGGGAGAGCAAAGGAGTGATGTGCTGTCAAACACACAGTTTTTTGGAATTACACGGCGTTTTTGTTGTCAACCTGATCGATGCATTGACATTTCATGACGTCTGTGTGCTGTAAAGTGCTGTGTTGATGGATATGTATGACTTGTTTAAATGAAAGGGACCTGATGCTGCGCTCTAAACGCCCTTTCATGCAGCTTTTATGTGCTCGCTACAAATTTCAAGTATTTAATGTGGATTGTAAATGTCAACGTATGTCATACGAATATAAGTGTGAAAACTGCTTGGTAATTAGAAAACCAAAAAGTAAACTTCTTATAAAATCAACACGAAATTAAAATATACTATTACTTTTTTATGGGATATTTTATGGAATTGCAGTGTTTATTATAAATGATTTATCCGTGCACATCGTTATTTTTTCATTCGTGTGTCTGCGTTGATCTTCAATCAAGTCACTTCAAAAATGGGCAAAAAAACAACAACTGTTATAACTGTATTCTCCACATTTATTTCGGTCAGTGTAGTTTTTATCAAAACACAGCATTAAGAATGTATGTGGACGTCACAGGACAACTCAACACCTTAACAACTAATGCACTAATGTCCTAGCAACCATTCAAAACACCTTGGCAATGCCATAGCAACCACTCAGAACACCTCAGCAACACTCTTACAACCATTTAAAGCACCTTAGCAATGCTCTAGCAACCATTCAGAACACCTTAGCAACACCCTAGCAACTTAATAAATTGCTCTTGCAATGCCCAAATAACAATACAAAACCTTCAAGCAACAACCCTAGCAATACAAATTATGTAGCAACTGCATAGCAATACCCTAGCAGCCACCTAGACACCTTAGCAAGCACTCAAAACAATAAGCAATATGGCTTAGCAAACTCATGAAGATTTGCATCACAGAAATGAGAATTGTCTTCAGACTAATGCGGTTAATGCGCCTTTCGCATGAGGCGCCACTCAGATTTTAAAATCTTGACTTGAGCAGTAGTCACGAAAGGAAATCTTTATAGCGGACAAGATGTTTACCATGTCAGCTGTCTTACGCAGAAGACATAATGGGCATTTCACAGTGTTTGTCAGAGCCATCTGTATCGCTCTCTCGGCTATTTTTTGCCATCTTCCTGTATCTCTCTGTCTGTAAATTGATTTCTCTGTAAATCATCTCTTTCAGACATAATATGATCCCAGATTTCTTCCAAATGCTCATATTATCTCCTCGTTCCTCAAATAAGAGGTGGAGAGCTTTCAGCAAAGTACCCGTAATGTACACAAATGCACTTCTTGTATCATTTGCTGATTTCCCTGAGCAAGCAACACTTTTCCAATTGCTTGGGGCTAGTGATTTGAAGAAGTTTCCCTACAGGAAGTATTAACCTCTGCTGTCCCTCATAGTTTGTGCTAGAGGCATGAATGACACCTCAGATCAGAGAGAAGTGCTTTAAAAAAATCCACTGACGTTAAGAGGAGACAAAGACATACAAGAGCCAGAATATTACACAGTCAATACGTGACTTTAGCACAGGCCCAGCTAACAATATCAGGTTGTAAGGAAATTTCGCTAACATTTCCATTAAGTAACACAAATATTTTATTTATAATATTTCTAAAAAATATTTTTGAAATGTTCAGAACATACAATGTTTTTAAAACACTGTATTAACATTATTACTTGTTTATAAAAATGTTATTCGAACATTATTTTTAATTCTGTAACGTTTTTAAAACTCCACCAACAACTTAAAACATTTTTGACATATGATTTATAATGTTAAAAAGTTCTGCTAGCGTTACTGCAAGAACGTCTTTTGATAACTTTGTGAGAACATTCAGAGAACAAAGCCAACCTTCTGAGAACGTTTCTTGTTGGCTGTGGAGAAGCGTTGCTCACCGTTTCTTAAAAAACTGTAACGTTTTGTTGACTGTTAGCATCAGCTTTGGGCTAGAGATGATCAGAATGAAATTCAGAGGCCTCGTGTTAGGAGAATCCAGGGCTGGCTGTGAAAGGTGCTTTTACAGATGATCTGAGAGAGCAGCTTCTCCCGTCATAACAAACAGGGGAAAAGCCGCCTTGGTTTTAAAGGGCAACTTCTGATGGAGTTCATGTCTCAGTTATGATTCAGCTCTGAAGTGGAACCGTACATGGTCTGTTTGGGGTCAGGGGCCGAGAGACACTCAGACTGGAGGCAAACACTCAGCCCTGTGGGAGAATATCTGCTTACCCTCACTCTAAAACCAGCAGGACTCATTTGAGAATTTTTGGCTGCTTTTAAAAGCAATGAATGACTAAACATCTTCATATATTTCTGACTGTCAGTCAAAATACACTGCAAATCTTACTTTGAGGTCTTATCACAGTTAACAATATTAGGTTGTAAGACTGTTTCTCTATCATTTCCATTAGGTTAAAAACATTAAAAATGTTGTTTTAAACATTCTAAGAACATTCAAAATGTCCAGCTTTTAGATGTTGTATTAATAATAATGTTGGGTTTTAAGAACGTTCAACTTTTTTTCTGTTTATGTTTTTAAAATGAATTCTGTGCAAACAGAAATTTGCAAACTGTGTACAGTATATACATAATACTATATATTTAATTTTTAACACTAAAATACTGGTATGTCTGGTACAGTTAGTCATCCTAAATACATTCACACTGCAAAAATTATTTTCTTATTCAGTATCTTTTGTGAAATTGTCAGTAACCAGTTTTCCCCATAATACAAAATAATAAATACATACTTAACAAATACTTCATAAGGCATTGCTCAGTTTTTCAGAGAACATTTATTCAATCATATACCAAAATTTATTTCAACAATGCAAAAAATCACTGTATAAGATTTGTTTGTCTCATAAGTTGAAGTTGATCTACTGTACGATGAACAAAGACAACTTCACAAGGTCAGAATGAGGTCTGGTTAGTTAGATCATGGGTGGATTATTCATCTTTATACTAACAGTTCTGTAGCATCACAGGAACCAATCACTCTTGGCTTGGTTATGAATTTGCTGGCTCAGCACACTTCAGTTATTACAATATTTCTCCGTGAAATGAGCTACAGTAAATCTGTTACTATTTCCTTGCGCTGTTTCATGTAACTGAAGGTTATTGAAAATGGATGGAGGGGCAAACTGGCTGTTTAATTGGACATCTCAGGAGATTAAACGTCTCATCTGTATGTTGCATTTTCTTGATAAAACTGTCCGCTTGGTTTTTGGTTTAAAACAGCTACACTTGTTTTTTTACATGGATTAATCATGTTTATTCATGTTCTGAAAAGCTGCATGTAACCCATTTTTGAAGATTAAAAACAGATTATATAATAAAACAGAGAAGATCAGAGAAGAACTTTTAAAAACGGACACTACTTCACTCCAAAGACGATTACAGTAATGACAACTGTAGTCCACATCACTTTAACATAAATGATGATGATACAGAGCATCACTGAGAGCGATTTATTCCCAGCGGATGAGTGATCAAACTTTAACAAGCAATTAAAATCCATTTGAATTTAAAGGGCTCGTGCATTTACTGCAGCACATAAGCTCAGAATAAACACAACATTGTTATTCTTGCTGTGAGCGGATCCGAACTCTGAATAGTTCATCAGCGCACGTTATTCCCCAAAACAAATGTTTATCGTCAGAATTTTTCACTAAAAGGTAACATCCTTTCCCTTTTCTTCCTATACTTCCGAAACACTCTCATCCTCGTGTTAAACAGAGGCCACTTCTCAACAGCCAATCAAAAATATGATCATTAACATAAAAAAAAGGTCAACAACTGTTTTCTCATTGAATACACTGTTTCACGCTGTGTCACATCACAGCTGTTAAATCTGGTTCTGAATGCAGTTTCACACTGATTTCAAATATTGGGAATACACATTCGCACAGAATATCTGCGCCTGCATTCTTAACAGGAGCGGTCGCTTGCGACCCTTGAACACCCACAGAGTCTGACATTTCAGGGTTTTAATGCCACTGCAGGTTCCAAAAACCTGAGCGATGCTGAAAAATTGCTTATTCATTTAAACTCGTTCCCAGCTAATAATTTTAAGCTGTAAGACTGTTTCCCTAACGTTTCCATAAAGTACCAAAAACATTAAAAATGGAACGTTTAGAACTTCTAGGTTTTAGACGTTTTTGCTTGGTCATAAGAACAAGAAACAAACATTTTTTGATTCTTTAACATTTTTAAAATGTTTCACAAACTATTTAAGAATGACATTTACTTTTTTGATACCTATGAGTTGTTTTAAAAAAAGGACGACAGCACACATTTTTGGGGTAACCTCCATGAATGAGCAGCTCTCTCTCGCTCTAAACAACCCGCCTGCGTTTGTGTAATCTTGAGTGCGTGTAATACCTCACTGTGCTTAAAAACAGGTCATCACGGGGCAGAGTGAGGCTTATTTGAGGCAAATGTATCACTAATCCATTACAAAAGACAGTAATGCAGTCTAATGGACATCATATCTGTCGCTGCTGTACATTTGTGAGGCTCACATGCTTGTAATCTGTGAGTAATCTGTGTAATCCCCTTCATACAGCGTGACACAGTGCAGCGTTTCTGTCATTTACTCACTCCCAAACTAAAAGCTTTCTCTTCTGTGGAACACAACACGAGGTTTTAGCCATAATGTTAGACAAACATTGGACAAATGCGAGTCCGTTCACTTTCACTGTGTGGAAAAGAAGAACATTAGAATTCTTCAGATTTTCTCTTTTTGTGTTGCACAGAAGAGAGAAAGTAAATGTAAACGATAACAGAATTTTCATTTTTGTGTGAACTATCACTTTAATGGACGTATTTGCTTGATGAATCGTTTATCTATCTGTAATGTCTGAACAATCTGGCTGGGAGAGAGCTTTGATTTATAATGTATGAATCAGCTACACGTCTGACATAAAGAAAGTTACTCGACAGAATACTCTAACGAGTGCCTGACTTTTCAACACAATGAGAGCAAATGAAAACATGAGCGAGGATGAACGTTCTGATTAACCGTAATCCTGAAGCTTTTCAAAGGCTCAAACAGTGTCAGGCTTTTTCAATAATGCATCAGGAACACAGGCCTCTCAGAAAGCAGAGGCAGTAATCAAACCGTGGGAATTTTTAAATAGGACCCTATAAATAGTAAACGAATGAAAAAACGAGGGCATCGCAAATGGATGAAGGAATTAAACCTCTGGGTAGGCAGCCAGAGCTCCACACTGGAGAGATAAAGGGCAGAATGTTGCCTAACAAACCGGCAGAGTGGGCAGCAGTACGGAAAACAGCCCCCCGCAACCCCCCTCCCGGCCGCAGGAGTTCGCATTTATGAGCAGCAATGCCCGTAAACTCCAGCCGTCAGATATGTGCGATCTGTCAGAGAGCAGATGCTGCATGCAACTGGTACCAATGCTATTACTGAAAGCCAAGATGCCTCCACCCATAATAAAAATCTCTGCAGTACCTCAAATGGTTCTCCCAGACAACAATGATATTAGATGGAACCTTTTTTCAGAGAGAAGGGGTCCTAGCTGAGACTCTTATTTTCTTGCATTGAATTCACATCAAATTCCTCGAGGACCAAATGATCTACCCCAGACTCCTCACATTCATGTGACACCCAGCTAACAACATTCTCGAAACGTTGGATAACCAAAAAGGTCTCTCAGTTACCAAAACAGTTCCTGTAGTAATGTTAGCGGAACATTTTTTTAATGTTTTATATGTTTTAAAAGGTTAAAAAAATGGAGTTAGTGAAACATTTTAAAAACGTTACAAAATTAAAAGCATGTTTGAATAACATTTGTATAACTAAGCAATAATGTTGATACAATGTCTAATAAACTGGAAGTTGTGAACATTCCAAGAGGTTTTAAAATAGCTTTGTTAATGTTTTTTATTTAATTAAAATGTTAGGGAAACATTCTTACCTAAAATTGTTAGCTGGTCAGCAATTGTTTCATTTGTGTCTGTTTGTATTTCTATAAAAATTCAGGTAATATTTAGTTCCAAACGTATTGATAAACAGCAGCATTTACCAAAATATTAATTTAAAAATAGCCTACAGTACGATAAACCATCCAAACAAAATTTACAAAACTGAACCGAACTGCTTATCCTGCATTTACATGAACATGTAAACAGGGTAAAAAGTAAAACCAGATCTGAACTTGTGCTTTAAGGTCATTTCAGGGTGAACATTCTTTGGACAGACAGACTGACTGGACATCAGTAACTTCACACCCAACAGAGAACAAAAACAGAGTCGTTCATCACGCGGCGCTTTGGCTTTTTGAGAAAAGAGATACAGCGGACAGATCGATATTTATCCCGCCAAGCTTAAGGTGTTTCTGGGGATTACCTGCCAAAATCTGCACTCCCTATCAGAGTGATAAATAAAGCCGCGTGTTTATGCGTGTGTTGCTGTGTGTTTAAGCGCGTGTGTTTCCGTCAGATACACCTGCCCTGCGAGATAAAGGCAGGAAACTGCGAGCAGCGAGGTGATAAAGAAAACAACGGACTACGACCAAACTTCAGATGAGAAGTGAGCCGTTCAATAATATAGATGTGTCTGAAGACCGGAAGATATTTACCTCAGTGTAAAATCTGTACGTAGCGCGGCTATCATGCTACTATTTTATTTTGTTTTTTTTACCTTATAAGAAAAGTACTTCTACAAAAACAGTGTGGTCACTGTTTCTCTTTGCTTAGTCTGTTTTTATAAGGCGCTTAAGAGTAAACAATAACAATTTTCTAATTTTTTTATTAGGTAACAAAAACGTAAAAAATGTTATTTTTAAAAGTTCCAATAACATCTACTACATAGTTCATA
>JAZGTJ010000861.1:38759-50183 GCA_036877575.1 Botia almorhae | reverse complement strand
TGTGTGTGTGTGTGTGTGTTTGTATATATGCATGTATATCAAATATATGATATATATATAACATAAAAAAAAATTCCACTAACATTACTGCAAGAACATTATTGATAACTTTGAGACAATTTTTAGAGAATGTGGGCCAACATTTGGAAAACGTTCCCTGTTAGCCGAGAACCGTACATTTCAAAGTAGAACATAATTGATTACAGAACTGCAAATAGATTTGGGCTTTAAAAGGATGCCTGATCAAATATTCATGTACATAAAGCTCACTGTACCGCTGATCAAATGTTTAAATAATGTTCCGGAGGCATTAATGATTCTTTCTCCAGTAATGAAATTCCTTGTGCATTCCTGCAGCACCTGTAATCGGCAGCGCGCTCTATTCTAACTGCTCGCATGTAATTAAGAAACTGTCAGATGTTAATCAAAGCCAGTGTTAAAAGTCTGAGTACTGAATGTTTTCTGTGTAACATTTGCAAGCGACTTCTGTCAAGAGAGCAAAAGAACATCCCAGCTAACAGGGAACGTTCTCAGAACGATGGCTAACGTTAAGTTCTCAAAAAAAAAATTTTGGAGAATGTTTAACAATATATCAGGTCAAAAACTTTATTTACAAGTCGTTAGGGAAACATACAACTTATAACTGAATGTTTTGAACGTTTCTACTTTCAAAACAACATTTTTAACGTTTTTGTTCATGGAAACGTTATCCCAGCTAACAAACTAAAATAGATTGAGTTTTGATTTGAAGAGGAACATTATCACAGGAAATAACATGTGTGATCAAATCCCTCTAACTCAACATGGAGGGGACACAGAATGAGGGTGGACATCATACAGAGATTTCCAACAAGACACGCTGCATCACAGCTTCAGTCTCTAAGGAGCATCAGTATGTAAAACAGAGATTCATGTTCTTTACATCAGCTGTGCTTTGTACTGGTCAAGACTGTACTGTTTAAAAGACCACAGTTATCTCACACGTCTATACCTTAAAGCTTCAGAAGAGTGTCGTCTTTTCTCTGAGTGTGCAGCCTAAAGTATTATTATAACTTTGTAATAATACTTAGACTTAGACTAGTTTTATTGTCATTAGGCTACATCTGTGGACATATAACGAGATGTCGTGTCTCGCAGGACCGCGGTTTTACATACAAGTTAAACATAAATATAAACATGTAAGTATAAGAAAAACAAAAAATCAACAATAACTTCAATAAGTCAGAGTAAAGACACCCGGACCCTGAGCAAGCCATTATTACAGGTGTTCATACAGTATGACACCTGTTGAATTAATTTGTGTCTACTTTCATTTCTCCCCCCAAAAAATTAGACATTTAAGATTCTTGATCGAAACATAACTGAGAACTAAAGCATTTCACTAACAACAAAGAATAACGTTTGTGGTATATTTGCAATATATAATGTTTAAAAAAGGTTCTACTAATGTTACTGCGGGAACATTTGGGAGAATTTTGACAGTGCGTTGGCGAATGTTGTAAACATGTTCCCTGTTAGTTAGGCCATCTTCTGAGCTGCTAAAATTAAGTTGCTTTGTTTACATCACGCAGTGAGCTTAACAATAATGAAATAAAGCAGTTTCTTTTCACACTTCATCAGAGTGCTGGCATTAACCTTCACACAACCGTCACACAACCTAACCTTTACGATCATGTGCGCAACTTTCCACTGTATGCTTTTATTATATTTCAAAAATGGTTTAATGAGTTCTAAGTGAGAACAGCTACTGTATGGTTTGTCAAAAACCAGAGTGCGAATTATATCTTAATTAATGTTTCGACATAAAGTGTTTGCAGGGGTGTGAAACAGTAGAGACACTAAACAGCTCTAATTCCACAAATTACACAGAAACATTTCAGTAACTACAAAGTTACAAGTTAGTCAGAGTGCACCTGCCGTCAAGCACAAAACAAAACACAAACAAATATGAAGTTTATCTCATGGCAACAGTCGATTATTCATCCAAATAAAAATTGTCTATGCCAGGCTAACTGTACTAGCAGTGCCAAAAAACTTAAGCTTATGTCTACAGCATATTTAAATCCGTAAGTCCGTAAGGTTTGCCTCTCTAGCGCCATCCCTGTTTGAAACAGAAACTTGCAGTTTCCTTTATGTATGTTAAAGTCAAATGAAGCCAAACGGACACTTTCCGAGTAATTCGACCCAACAGCTGAACTTATGAATCAATATTATACCCTTTCAGGGTACGATAAGCAGACAATTCTGAACACAACACACTATCTGCATTAAAGTATTTCTTGTCTGTTTAAGCATCTATTCATAAGCATGAAGGTGTCACATCTCACACTTCAGTCATTCATAGTTTTGTTTTTCATAAATGTATTTTAAAAGTAACAAACGGAAGTCAGGAATGCAGTCAGTATTATTTTCCAAACACACCTGCAGAATTTTTTTTTGTGTCAGTTGTGCATTTTTGAACAATTTAAATGTGTTTCATAAAATGAGGCTCAATGTGAACTCATTTCTTCCTCTGATTTAGTAAAAACATTATTAATAAAACCATTCAGTCATTTAAATCTTAAGAATGATGCTTTACAAAACCTGCTGTTTGGTTCACACTGTATTCTTTATCTCAAACCTCCTCCCAGGATTGTCAGAACGTTTCCCTAACGTTTCCATTAAGGAATAAAAATATCAAAAACAAAATTTTGAAACTAGGAACATTCATAACAAAACATTCTGTTTGTTAGACGTTGTATAAACATTACAGTATGGTTAAAAGCACATTTGAAACTTGCGAAAAATGTTTTTAAAACGTTCCACTAAGGAATAACATTTTGAAATATGAAATGCAACATTAACAAACCTAATAACTGCAATAACTGTTTTGATAACTTTGAGAGAACTTTCAGAGAACATTACCCAATATTATGAGAATGTTTTCTGTTAGCTGGGCTATAATTAAAAACAGTGACAGTGTTTAAAGACACGCGCAAACTCTAAATCAACTCCTGCTTGACTTACCGTCAAACTTTTTGTGTTTGGAGGTAAATATCTCCCGTATGTTGTGGCTGCTCTCTTCTACAGATGTCTCGAAATCCAGCTTGCTCTGCTGGCCCAGTCGCTCCTCCATCTCAGCCGTGCAG
Organism: Botia almorhae; assembly: GCA_036877575.1. NCBI lineage: Eukaryota > Metazoa > Chordata > Actinopteri > Cypriniformes > Botiidae > Botia > Botia almorhae. The sequence goes on along the minus strand of JAZGTJ010000861.1, from coordinate 47,055 downwards.
CAGGTGTACCCCTGAGAGCAAACCCGCAGATGTTCACCTGTGGGACAAGAGAGGGACACGTTTCATGTGGGGCTCAAAACACACTTCATTAAATCACAGCTCATCTATGATTTCCCAAACCACAGCCAAGACGTGAAGGTGCACCGACTGAAGTTAATGGTGCGTGTCAGTGCAGAACGTTACATATTCAATTACATCCACAACACCCCGTGATTTTACATTGTAGAAACGTTCCCCTAATGTTCATTAACAATGTTTCCATTAAGTAACAAAAACATTACAACTGATATAATGAATGTTTTAGGAATGTTTAAAATAAATTGTGTGAAGGTTTTTGTTAGGTTGTAAGAAGTTCTTCAAACACTGTTTGTTCTTTTTCCTAACATTCCTTAACTGAAGAAGAACGTTTCTGATATGTAATATACAGTATATATATTGTTATATATACAGTATATGTATATTGTTAAAAAGCTCTACTAATGTTACTGCAAGAACGTTTTTGATAGCTTTAAGAAAACGTCCAGGGAATGTCAGTCAACATTCTGACAACGTTCTCTGCACATCATTTACTCATAGATTTACTCTCTATCATGTGAATCATGACGGATGGTGGACAATCAGAGAATCGTACATTTTTGAAACAACATGAGGGTGAGCAAACGATGACTGTACCTTCTTTTAAACACACCAATATTATGTGTCTAAACATCAGTCAAGATCATGTTTTTAAAGTTGGTCTGAGTCATCTTATCAGTGGGCGTCTCAGGATGTGTGTACAGTAACGTGCATTTCACGACAACACGTCCAATTTTCCATCTGCACCATCTGTTGACCTCAGCATCAGGCCATCCTGCCCATCCCAAATTTCCTGAACCATTCCAAACACCTGCAGGATTACATGTGCTGTCAGGCGCGCCACCTCAGGCAGCGTCTTCTAAGCCAAACCCCAAGTGTTTCTGGCGCATGGAGCATGTAGGCCAGCACCATATATGGACAAAATGCCAACCACCAGCTAATGATACATTTAAAATAACCTCGAACCTCGACGAGGACTCGTTAGCTGCTCATGTCGTCAAACAAGCGCGTGCTGGTAATGACAGGAATGCCATCTTCCATCACTGACCTGTGTGTGTGAGAAAATGTCATTCTCAGATATTTGTAGGGTGTGCGGAGAAAAGCAAGTTGATTTGAAAACGAACATCAGACCATTATTAACAGAGCGTGTCACTAACACTCATTTTCAGCTTCATATGGGGTATATACACAGTTAACAGGAAACGTCTTAAAACGCTCTCTATAATGTATGCGTTAACAGAACATTTACCTAACATTATATATCATACAAGTAAGTCGTCAGTGGGGTGTTTTAAAAACGATACAATAAATAAATAAATTAAAAGTAACGTTCTTAAACCAAACAGTAACCTTAATACAATGTCTTGTATATAAAAAAACTTGATATATGTTTTAAAAACATGACGTTTTTATTATTTAATGGAAACATCAGGGAAACATTCTTACAACATAAAATTGTTGGCTGGGAAGATGGTCTCGCACAAACTGTCACAAAGTCACAAATCTTTCATGGGCAAAATAATAAAACTCAGTCTGTCAACATTCACCACACGTTACGTTGGCTTCTACCCAAAGTGTTTTCAAGCACAATGAGGTCATGATAAACATGAGGTTTCTGCAAACCGCTCAGAGACGTTGACTTATTCATTTAATGGTCTTTTCCCAAGCTTAACATTCTGCGCCGGTCTATCTGAGCACAGATGTGACGGATGGTTATGGATCGTTATCTCTGGAACCCTGAGCACGGCGCGTGACTGAAGCGCAGCATTGTAATTAGCAGGAAGTGCTGACTATGAAAACTCAAGCAAGCGTTGCTGTTGAAATGCCAATGAGAGAAGACGAGACAAAAGCCATTTACCACAGCCAGCTATCAGTCAAATCACAAGACTGCTGGCTTCACAAAAGCTCACAAAGTTGTTCTCTACATTACAAGCTATGGCCTTCGAATGATGTGAGTCTGAAACATCATAATTTTGAGCCACGTGCACAAGAATCATCCTTGAGAAAATTATCTAGATTGTTTATATACTCAGTGGAAAATTTAATCAAAGTTGCATTTCATAACTTATTTAGTTAAAAATGAACAACAATCAGCTATTAAGCAAGTACATAACTGACCGTTCTGCTCGCATTTATTTATTTTGCCAGACGCTTTCATTAAAAAACGACTTACAGTGCATTCAAGCCAAACACTTGATCAGTATGTGTGTTCCCTGTGAATCGAACCCGCAACCTTTTGCACTGCTAGTTAAGCTACAGTAACACCTTCCTTATCCCGATTCACAACAGTAAGTTTATAATAATGATCTTCGAGATTGGAGCTGTCAGGTTTGACTTCACAGGAAATGTCAGTTTGACTTCAGTTGTCTGCATGTTACATCCCGTCTGTAAAGTGAAAGAAAAACAACATCTATGACACAAGTGTGGATGCTGGAATGACGGAACGTTTTTATCTTACAACTTACAACAGTTGCTTAGCGTTTAAACTTGGCATCTATCAATGACAAGTTTAAACTCTGGAAGTAACCTGCAATTCTATGCTTCGACCAGAGATGGCGACAGAGAGCAGCGTTACGGATTGCAGCTTTAGTTTAATTGCTGTATTTCTATAATATAATAGGTGCTATCATATGTGATTTTTTGAGAATATAAAGCTTATAATATCTACCCGTATCGTTTAACATCTGGTCACATGGTTAATTCAGTTTGTCTGATACAATAAGAACGTCAATTTCGAGCAATCGTATATTGCTTCCACAAAGCCTCGAGGTTTTATGAATCTTACTGGATTTGTGCAAAGGATCACAGAGATTGTGGAATAATGGAATACATGTCCAAACAGAAATGACAGTAATCTGATTACAAACGACCGTAAAACATATGGCGATTAAAAGCAAGATAGCGTTTAGTCAAAAAAAGCTTTCAGCATCTGCGTCCACAACCCCATCTGTGCTAACCATAACAAACCCTGCAAACAAACTCAATGTAACGTTTACGGAACGTCAAAATGCATTTAGTGACTGGAGATGTAGAAATTATTTCATCTTCCAAAAAGACCCAGCCAACAATTGTAGCTTGTATGTTTCCCTACAATTTCTATTAAGTGATAAAAATAATAAAACTGTTATTTTGAAAGTTCCAGGAAAGTTCAAGACCTCCAGATTTTCAGATGGTGTAATGTGATTAGTGGATTATCAAGAACTTTAAGCATATATTTAATTCTGTTTTTGAAACATTCCACTGACCACTTAAAGAAAATTAAAATAAAAATGCTTTTAATACCGTTGAGAGAACTTTTAGAGCATGTTAGCCAACGTTCTATAAACGTTCTCTGTTACCTAGGGAGTCGTGTGATCTTATGAAGCGCATATATATATATATTTTTTTATATATATATATATATATATATACTGAATATATATATATATACTGTATATATATATACCTGCCATGCATTTACCTCCAGATCACCTAAACAGCAGCCCAGCCAACTACATGCTGACCACCTAGATGACTAAAACAACACTGCATGTATGTATGTGTTAATAAAAACGTACCTGCGGGTGCATGATTGGCAGATAATCAATTATTTATCACAACATACAACATATCCGACAGACTCTGGGGCTTTTGATTACATCTTTTGGGGCTTTTGATTGAGCTCTGGCGTGCAACGCATCTCGATTGTGCTACAGACTCGTATGATGCCTCGAATCTTCTAGCTTGTTGAAGAGAAGTGTGCTGTTATTTCTCTCAGCAGTTAGACTTGTGCTTCTGACCTGACAGATGATAAAACTGGGGGAGAAATCCTGTGGACAAGCTTTGAAAGAGGAACTTCAGGCATCTCTAAAAAACAGAATACCAGAGACTTGAGCCGTTAAGAAACCACCCAGTAACCGGTAGCAACCCCATAGCAACACCCTAGCAACCGCCCAAAACATTGTGACAAGTATGTTTTGTAGATGTTTTCGCACAGAAATGAACGCCTGCGTAAAATGTACAAGATAACACTCAACTTTAGAGGTCCATAATTCTGGAGATTTTACCTCATGTAACACATGTCATTCTTGTTTATCTACTTAAATTTGGTAGATCATAATCCTGTATTACTGTAATATAATTGTTTTTTGACAGTCGCACTTTATTACTAATTACATTTTTTAAAAGGTAATTAATAATCCAAAACTCATACAAAAAGTAATTCTCCACACCCTGAGGTAAACTTAAAATTAAAAAACAATAAACAGGGTGATATGTACACTGGGCTACTCTCCTCTGTTCATTTTGTTTTTTCTCAAGAGTCGACTGTTTTGAGTTACTCTCCGTTGCATCATTACAGAAATGATGCCGTTAATAGACATTTTAAAGCATGACTTGCTTCATAGAACGATTCCATGTGATGAATCCTCTACAGGGAATCATTTTAAATTTGCATCTCTTTGATGGGCCAATATCTCCCTGGACCAACCAAGCTGTGGGGTAAATATAACTGAAAGTTTGAGATCTTTCTGAATGCATTTTCCCTTCATACATAAAAAATGAAAATGTTTACCTCGAAAATAAATACTAAAAGTACAGATAAATTAACCCTTGTGCATTGGTTTTGGTTTTCTGAGGTTTTTGGGCTATTTGCTTCCTGTGCAAGTTCGTTATTTTTAAGTATAGAGTAGGATTTACAAATTCTGTTAGTGAACATTTCGGTATAAATCAGGATTTTCATATCGTTCCTGAAGCACAACATTTTGGACGTGTCCTTTATTTAACACAACTATATTAAAGGTAGGAAAGGCAATATCGAAGGGGCTAGCATTAGCAAGCTAGCTTTGGAAGCGTAAGATCACGCCTCCCTTCAGACCGCACACTTCCTCCAAAACACATGAACATGCTGATGACGAACACAAATATGCAAATACATAGTTTGACAGGCAGGACATTCGGACCGAATGCAATGATTGGTTGAACATTTTATGATCCTTCCACTGAAGATGTATATTTATATAAACATATTTAAACCTATTTCCTCAGTGAGACTTTTTAACCAGCATAACAAAAAATGGTTCTGAACAAAATCGCCTACCTTGCCTGTAACTCACTGGTCGATTCATTAGGCTTCATGGACGCTTTGAAATATAAAGTAACAAAGTAACAGAATTTAACCAAAATTAAACACTTGTCATGTCTATGCTTCACTAAACACAGCTGTAAAATCTCAGCACTGGTCTTCCACTGGTTGGGAAAATTCACAAAAGTAAATGTATGTATTTATTATAAACTCAATTATGTATCAAAACCTTGTGAAAGGTTTCAAACAAAAACAGCTTCTGAGGTATAAAGGTGATTCTCACACACACAACTTTAAAACACACAAGCGTGTGACTATAGACCAGGTGGATACACGCTTACACTCCGCCTCCACTGTTGGCATTGATCGCAGGTCACAGCAATTCTAGCGTCCAATAAACATCAGCTTTTCGCGTCTCTTAAACATGCAGGGCCTGCCTAATTTCATAAGTCTCGCAATTCATCAATGTCGAACCCTCAAGTTGAGCCAATAAACCAAATTAGAGATCGGTCCATCACTTTTAAAGTACGACGTTAAATATACAGTACAGAGTTCAATGAGAAACAGGCCACACAGAATCATCTAAAAAAGTGCCCATTGTTTTCTTCTCTGGCAAGAAGTGGAAGATCCACCTGAATCATTACAACTGAATCTTAACTCACGCTGGCAGGAATTACATTACACATAATCAGTGTTTGATTGTGGTGTAAAACGAATTAGCTTTCCTTAAAAGTGAGTCAATTGGAGTAAATGATGAGGGAATTTTATTCTTAAACACAAACTGTTGTTACATTTTATCTGAAATATATCCCAAAGGATGGTCAGATACACGCTGTGTATTTCTGTGGGAATTGTTCGATATTATGCAATTTGCTTGTGATATTATGTGATATTTATGTGAGTTTTAGCAACTAATGTTGATTTCCCCACTTTATGAAGATGTAATGTTAACACAAAGAACATTTCTGCAGGTATTATACAAGATCTCTCTGGTCAGGACGCTCAAACAAACAGCGATGTTTTACAGCACCACACAGAGGCACCGTGTTTACACTCCACAGTAAGTTAAACCCCGTGATGGGTCGCTCGGTGTTGACTGCTCATTCAAATGGAATAGAAGAAAGAGTTTCAAGAAAAATAAATACCCTAACTTAAACGTTATGTTAACGCCCCTTAGAGGTTTTATTTTTTAAAAGTAAGCCTATATGTCATTATTATTTAAATATTTGCAATATACAACTGTATACAGCATACTGTACATTGTTAATTTAAAAAAATGGCATTAAAAAAATGCCTCTGAACATCAAGGCCAAGAAGCAAATACCTAGCCAATAGGAAAAGTTCCCTGAATCGTTATCTTCAAGGTAACATTAGTAGAACATTTATTTAATGTTATATTTCATATCTCAAAAACGTTTGCTTAACTAGTTAGTGGAACGCTTAAACTACAAACTAAAAGAATTTTGAATCACGTTCTTATAACCTGGATGTCAAAAACTGGATGTTTTGAACGTTTTGTCCTAGAACTTTCAAAATAACCTTTGTTACTTAATGGAAACGACAAGGAAACAATCTTACAACCCAAAACTGTTAGCTGGGTATTGCCGCTTAATGACAAAAATACAGGTTTGACACTGTGCAGTACAGAACAGCTTGACAAAATTAGATTGAGACTTCACACTTTCTAAACCAGCCATGGGAACTGATTCTGCCCAGTGAACAAAGTCAAGCCAAAAAACTTGGAGCAACTCTCCGTGGTATTCATTAGTCTACCTGGCCACAGGGACCTTCTGCATATGGCCACAGCCATATGGTGTGTCCCTCGGCCGTTGTGCACGAGTTCTGAAAGACTTGCTGGCAATGCGTTCACTCTCAACGCCACGCTAAAACCCCTCACAAAAATGCTCCAGTCTAATTTACGGCCCACAGAAATGACGCGCGCCTCTCTTTGATAGCTCCGCTCCGAGCGCCTGCAGCGAGACCTAACAAATCGCATGTCATTTCAGTTCATTTTGTTTTGTGGTGAGGACCATGGAAAAATCAATAATCATTGTTGTTTATTGCTTGGCTGTGTGTGTGGAGACTTTTGTCAGTGGCCACCCAATAAGTCATTTATCATGTAGTGGAACCCTGCAAAGAATGATGGAACAGCAAAAACGAGAGAGCACTCGGACTCATTTAGGAACCGCAAAGAGAATTTCATTGTCCGTTGTGGCCCGGCGCCGGGCAGAGATGAGGAAACCTGAGCTATCTGCTAATTCCATGACTAATCAACTCGCGGCTAGCTGGCTGGTGTCGGTTGTTTTTGCACGTTGCAGAAGCCGCGTTCGATACCAGTGCTAGTTCGTCAGAGAATGAATTGCCATCGATCTGCTATTAGATACGAGCTCATCAAAACCAACTCTGGACCACTGACTTCAGAAGAAGCTGTGGAGGAGCACCTAAACGAGGGTTCCATTAAAGGTTCTGACTCCAGCGCATGTCGGGTTATTAGGCTAAACGTGCTAAGCTATTTTTATAGATTAGACAGCTAGCTCAGGTGCACTATTATCTTATTATTGGGAGAACAGTGGTCGAAACAGAGCAGGTCCAGAGCAGAAGTCTGTATTGATCTGATCTGACTCAGTTTCTAGTGCACTCTATTAGATCATAGGAAATCTTATAAGACTCAGGCAGAACTCGGCTGCTGTAACTGCTCTCTGATCTGCGTCTCAAGACAAGTGTGAAACTGGCGAGAGGAACATGAATAGATTTAATGTAGTCGCCTTTCAAGAAGTATATGTTTCCACCTGTTGAGATTCCGCCACGCCATTTATACATAAATATTTATACTATTATTAAATAAATCAATTCAGAATAAAAACTGAAAACACGCCTGTCATTTCTAATCAAGTATTACCTCACTGGATTATTAAAACATTTAATTAATGTTTATTAATTAATGTTTATTAAATATAGTTCAACATGTTAGAGCAAAATGTAAATGTAGTTTATCACTCGATGTCTAACCAAACTGAATCAAATTAATAATAATGAAAACTTTTGAAATCAAATTGTTTTTAAGCATTCTGTTAAAGGCAAGGCAGGGAAATGTTGTTAGGCTAAAATCTCTTCACATCCTGGTAGCAGTCAATAAGTAAATTGGCCTATATAGATATA